>APFE030104019.1:21072-48597 GCA_000404065.3 Pinus taeda | reverse complement strand
GGCTTGAGTATGCCCTTGATGGCAGCTCAAACTATATAGCTTGGAAGGATTGCATGGAGGCAGTTTTGGAAGATAATGGCCTTAAGGATTTCATTGATCAAGAAATTCCCGAGCCTACTGACAAGACTGAGCAGGTGGAATAGAGGAAGTGTGTGGCTAGAGCTAGGATAATTCTCTTAGAGGGAGTGCGAGATCACATTGTCTCGAGACTCCATGGGAAGGAGACTCTGCATGCAATTTGGAAAACATTGAAAGATTTATATCAGAGTAGCAGTGATCAAAGGAAGCTGGCACTGAAGGAAAAACTTCGAAAGATCAAGTGTGAAAGGGATGAGATGATCTCTATGTATCTGACCAAGCTCATCACATGCAGCGATGAGCTTGCAAGTGTAGGGGTCGTGACACGGATGAGGATATGGTGAGTTTAGCACTCCTTGGCCTTCCAAAGAGCTGGCATAGCTACCAGGACTCGGTGAATGGAAGGGAGAAACTGCCAGATTGGGATCGACTATGGTTGGATTTGATGCAGGAGGAGATCAGCTGGAGCACCAGAGACAGTTCTTCATCCATGCATGATGAGGAGAACTGTGCCTTAGCGAGTAAGGCAAAGAAGGGGAAGTAGAAGGTTTCTCTTTCCGAATCCAATTCTTCCAATGATGGGAAGAAGGTTGACAAATTGAAAGTGCGATGCTTTTTTTGTCATGAGGTGGGCCATTATGCTGCAAATTGTCCACAAAGGAAATCCAAGAAGGGATCCGGGGAAGGATCTGAAGGTGAGGCACTTGCTTCACAGTTTGAGTTGGATTTCACACTTTTCGCATGCAAGGTTTCATCCATGGTGGGAAGTGGTTGGTTTCTTGACAATGGAGCTTCTTTCCACATGACCAGCGATAAGAGTTTGTTCAGTACTTTGGAGGAGAAAGATCTCCAGATACTCATAGCGATGGGTAATGATGAAAAGTATAGTGTCTCAGGTGTAGGCACACGTATTTTCCAGAGGGAGATGAGCTCGCCTTACCTTGACCGATGTCAAGTAATGTACCAGGACTGAGAGAAACTGGTGTCGATCGCGATGCTGAAGATAGAGGCTATGATGTAGTCTTCAGTAAGGGAAAGGTTTTCCTTAGACGCATCATCACTAGACAAGTGAAGCAGATTGGTTCACGGGTCAAGAACCTGTATGCTCTTGAGGTTCAAGATGCATGCAAAGCCTTGACAGCAAGGCAACTGATGGAGACTTAGTGGTTGAGAAGGAGGGTATATTACCTCTCAACATGTAGAGCCAGAAGAAGTCTCAGATGATTGTGGAGGAGCTATGATTTGTGCAGCAGCTTCAGGAGGTTGTGGGGCAGCCACAACAGGGGAAGCTGAGTGGAGATCAAGTAGAGAGATCTACTCATGTAGAGACCTCCAATAGGGGGAAACTTCAAGCCAGGTGGGCTTGAGGTACCAAACCTCTTGGATGAGACCTTTCTACAGGAGCCCTAATGTGGAGTAGCAGGAACTGACTGATTGGGTAGAGACAGATGCGGATGGAGTGGCAAAGAGAGCGACAATGCAGGGAATCCCAGGACAGCACATAGCTAGCAGGCTGCAACAATGCGAGAGGCACAAGTGTTTTAAATAGTGTTAGGTGGCACAAAGAGGTGTGCAATGGTGCGAGATGCATGGAGATGTTGCAGTAGCACAGATGTCAGAGAGGGAGCACTTGTCAGCAATAGGTAGAGCTTCAGCATTAGAGTATGTTCCTAGCCCAACAGAGTGGTCAGTTGGGAGTGTTTTTGTTCCAAGTGTTATTGGAGCAAGTGGACCAGGTAGACGTGTTGCATGTAGAACATTCCAGAGTTACAAGATCAGGTTCAAGAGGAAGCCTTTCTTGTTGAGAGGGAGTGTTGAAAAGTGTGCAACAATAAATGCTAAATTTAGAATGTGCTAAAAATAGACTTGCTAAAAATAGTAGTTTGGCCAGTGAGGTCATTGGCCACATTGGGTGAGAGGTGAAACTGCTAAAAATAGAAAGTTCTAAAAATAGCATTTTTGGGTCCCTTCCTATTTATAGTAGTCCCTAGTCTATCTATAGGAAGTAAAACTAATTTTGGTCTTAACAACAGTTGGAAATATTAATTAATTAATTCAGTTGAGTTAATTAGTTAAGAAATTCAAATTTGAAGTCTTTGTGAGCATGCACATGAGTTGTTCCACTGATTGAGGAATTTATCCTTAATTTCCTCCACTGATTGAGGGAATAAGTGTGAGTTCTATAATGAGAGAATCAGTTGACTTAGTTCTAACAAGTCAAGTCCAGTTAGATTATTTTAACAAGTTGTTAAAATAATAAAATATGGTTTGTTAATGCTTTCATGCATGTGACAAATATTATTTTAGATAACTAAGGATTCACTTATGGATAACTGTTGCATGTCAGTTTTGTCAGAGACCTAGTTGAGATCAGATGTGGGACAGTGTACTATCAGATGCTTAACTATTTCTAGTAAGTAGTTTTTGCATGGTTGAGGAACTAGTGTTCTCAAGAAATACATAGTTGGACCATTGGTTGTTTTTGGTATGTTGGAATTAATAGCATATGTTTTTGCTATTATTTCCTAAGAAAACTACGTAAGGACCATAGGGAAAGCCTATATAAACAGAGCTTGGGTGGTTCATGGGACATATCTTCATATCTTCATAGTTCATTGAGAACTGAATAGCTTGAGAGCTAATTCTTTTTGGATTGTGAAGAGGATTTCCACTTGATTGATAATACATGGTTGGGGCTTTATGCTGGTGCTTTCCCTTGGATATATCTTGTGTTATGTGTGATTAATTCTCTTGATCAGTTATGCATGTTTCTACTTGATGTTGCTAATGATTTTGATTATGCTTCCGCTTAATGTTTCGTAGAAGTAGAAGTATTATGTTTTAGGAAATTGCATATATCAGTTTGTTCTACAGGTGAAATTTCTACAGTTTTTATCTAAGACTTTCCCCTAAAGTATTTTCATGTGTATTGTGCCATTGATTCTTCTTCTTCTGGTTATATTGTTCAACTCAATCTTTAAGCTTCTGCAAATTGATAATAGAAGTAGATTATAATATTCTGCTTTGATTTATATTGCATTATCGGGTTAACCTATCACAGATCTAAGTTTTTTTCTTTGTATATGGTGCCATAGTTTTAGCTTGATCAACCTACAACCAAGCACAAGATCACATTCAATGAGGCCTCATTCTCAACAAATTGTTTATTTCAATAGAATACATAGCTCAACTCACAATTCAATGCAACACTCTAGATTATCCTTCTATAGGTGGTACCTAGGACAATGTGGAGGATGACTAGAGGGAAAGAAGGTTGAACAAATGTCAATCTAGAAGGAGGATGTTTTTGATATTCAAGGGACTAGATGGAATGCTAGCAAATATTACCCAACCCAATAATTCACTTGCTTGATGACACATTGGATCCACAGAGACTTGCATAATTAAGGTCAATATCATTGGAAGAAGAGACTACCACCATCATTGGTGAGATTGTGCAGGCTCTATCAGAATGTTGTATATGAGAAGGTGTCTTACCAAAGAATGGCTTAGTCAAGGTGGGTGGTGTATCTCCAAAAACAATTATATGTTGGTATAGTGAACCTATAAGGATTTATGAAAGATGAGATCTAGATGATCCTTGGGGCATAAAATTTAGCATAGGTAAGTTACATGCACTAACTGGATTGAATGTTTACTATGATGACGATTTTTCTTTGGACAAGATTCGCATAGATCTTGAAATTATTGGTTATGGTTTGGAACAAGGGTATGATAGGATTATATAGTTTGGTTTGATTGGTGATATGCTAGAACTCCATAACATGAGAGGTGCCCCAATTTGGCATCTAGAAAAGCTAGGTTTGTAGAATTTTTTAGGGTGGGAGTGTTATCTTGAAATTTACTCAAAGGCTAAAGAGTTATTGCTCCATCTATCTCGCCTCAAGATTGACTAGACAATATGTGACAGATCCAAGTAAACTCCCTAGATCTACTGCACTAACAAATATTCATCTCATAGAAGAGGATGAAAAGAACACACATGTGCATCCATGTAGGTTGGTGTAGTTTCCAAACCTTGTGGAGTTGTTGGAAGCCCTGCTCCAATCTAAAGATCTTGCCCAAAGCTCCCTGATCTGGTCCCCTACACACTTACGCCACCAAACAAGATGATGTTTTCCTTCACGGAAGGCAAGTTAGTATGCACTAGAATCTATCATAATAACCAAATCACATGCATACATATATAAACATAAAATATCGAAGGGAATTCACAGTTTCCATTCATGAACAAGAATAGTATAAAAAGTCATTATACCTTAATTCACCTTAGACTCTCCTTTGATCCTTGGCACTCCTATCCCCTTGGCTTAGAGGAAGATTGGGTTCATCTCACATGCAAAGGAATAATGTTCTGGGGGAAATTCACCAATCTCATTGATTTATTCTCTCTATTACTCCCCTCTCTCCCTTGATAGGGTCTAACTATATAGGCCTTTCTGGAATCCATGACGATATATCTCGACACCTAAGGCTACAAGAAGTTAGGCTTGATGGCATATGAATTAGGTAGATACAAGACATAGATAGACTCGATGGCATGTGAACCAATTAATTATAACTCACTAAGAACCTTCTTCTCAATTATGAAATAAGTATTGTTTTTCAGTAATATTTTTTTGTGTTGCCGCTACCCTAGTCGTCGCTGCCCTTGCTGACCTAGCTGCCACTGCCCCTGTAGATCCTTCCCTCGGCAACCTCCTACTGTTGAGGCCAACCAGATCATGCAGTCCTTTGAGGAGGGAGATCCCCACTATTCCACACAACTAGGGATTGAAGAAAACACAAAAGCCTTCGCATCTCTGATCGCGGAGAATGGAGCTCCAAGGAGCAGGCCATCAGTCAATAAATTTGTAAAGAAACTTGAAAGTATCCCAAAGATTTCTCTCCCTCCAACACTTCCAAGAAAAGCAACCGTCTCTCTGGCAGAACGCGGACTTGTAGGACAGTTCATAGGGCTATGGCCTTCACCCAAATCAGTGAAAAAATGGGTGGAAAGAAACTGGAACGCAACCACACAAGTGGAAGATAGCAATACAATTCTGTGGAAGGGGATACTACACCTTTATCTTTGAAACAAAGGAGGACAAAGATCTGATATTTACAAATGGACCTTACTTCATGGACTCCAAAGGTTTATACCTGAACAGATGGACACCAGACTTTGATCTGGAGATGGATGTCCCAAACGCTGTGCCTGTGTCAGTCAGGCTCCCGGATCTTCCTCTTCACTATTGGGGAGACGAATCTATGAAGGCTATAGGAAACGCAATGGGAAAATATATTGACAGATGTGAGCCAAAAGACAACATGCACGTGTGCGCAAGAATATGTGTGGAAGTATATCTCGGAAAAGGCCTCCCAGAAGCAATAAAGATCAAGGTCAACCAGTGGACACACATTTAGCAGCTGGACTACGAGTAAATATCATTTAAATGCAACGTATGTCATGAGTATGGTCATTTTGCAAATAGGTGTCTTAAAAAGTAGAGCATGAAAATGTAGAAGAGAAAGAACCTACATGGGAACAAGTAAAAAGGAAAAAAACTACCAATAAGCAGATAACATCAAATATGTATCAGTCCCAAGAAGCAAATGAAACAACCTCTCAGCCTCTAGCGAAGGTTACTCTTCCTGATCACACAACTCCAAATCCTTTTGAGCCACTAGAAGACTCCTTTGATCCACCCTCTCCCAGATCCCCTCCCTCAAACCCTACCTCTTTAGCTCTCATATCCACCCTCAACCCTATATCCTCTCCACCCCCTCCCTCAGTGGACCACATTCTAACGAGAAACAAAGCCAAAGAAATCCCCCAAGCCTGGGATCAACAAGAAAAAGTGGGAAGGAAATCTAATAAAGAAATCAAAGATGAGGCAGCAGCTAAAGAAATGACCCTAGGAACGCAACAACCAATGGATTCATTCCTTGGGAAACAAACAAGAAGTCATGAAAAAACTCAACAAAGAGGAAAGGGAATATCACACCAACATAACAATAAATAATGATAGTGGTCTCTTGGAATTGTCGCGGCCTTGGAACCTCCTCAAAGTCGATGCAACTAGAGACATTTTAGTCAAGGAACAACCAGACATATATATGATCCAAGAGACCAAACTAAACAAGTAAGAAAATAAAAAAATGATTCAAAAACTAAAAAATTATGAAGAAGTAGCATTAGAAGCCATAGGAGCATTAGGAGGAATCAACACTATTTTGGGATAAAAGAAAATGGGAACTAATGACCCAAAAAATCAACAGACACTGGATTAGAATAGAGTTGAAGAATCTCAAAACAAAAGAACAATATAGCATTTTAAATGTGTATTCTTCAAATCATTATAGAGAGAGAAAAATGCTGGAAATCAGTTAAAGAAGAAATAGTAGAGAGACAAATTGGGCACTTAATCCTGGGAGGAGACTTAAATCTGATAAGGAATACAGAAGAAAAATTTGGCGGAATCTTCCACAACAATCTATCAAGAAGCTCTTGAAGGAATAATAGAATAACACAAGTTAATAGACATTCCACCAAGTAATGGAAAATACACTTGGAACAATAAAAGAATTGGAAAAAACAACATAAAAGAAAGGTTGGACAAAATTCTTATTCATGAAAGCATAGCAGCTGCTTACACTCTTGTGAAAAGTAAAATTGTTCACAACTTAGCTTCAGATCACAAGCCGGTGGTGCTAACCTTGGGGAAACTGGAAAATCAAGGACCCCTTCCCTTCGGATGTAATTCAATTTGGGACAGTAAGGAAGATTTTGAAAAAAAAATAAAGGACAGCTGGAAACAAATTATCATAGGATCACCCCAGTATGTTTGGGAAACTAAGCTAAAGAACCTATGGATACACCTAAAAAATTGGGCAAGAGAAAATGATCTCCGGGTGATCTGAAATCACTCGTGAATGATCTCAGTTAATTAATGAAGGTATTACAAACCCATGTGTTGAGATGTGTCTATGTTATTTTAAGCAACAGATCGATAAGATTGTGAAATACACAGACACTTGAAACAGTAAGAGAAACACAGCAAGTGAATATAAAAACACAACAAATTTAATAAGGAGTTCACCCAATCCTCTTGGGCTACATCTCTTGGTCCAGCCTTCAGTGGTGGCCTTTTTTATTGTGTCTTAAAGCAGAGATTTACAATAAGGAGCTCAATTTGAGTCTCACTTAACAGATGATGATCAGTAGGGTGGTACTTGGATTCCCCAAGCCTCTAGAGTACACAAACTCCCCCTTACTGGATCTCGACCTCAACTGGTCTCAATGGTATGAACCCAATTTGGTACTCAATACCGGACATGTATACACAGAGGAGTTGCTTGAATCTCTCAAGCCCTCTTTGGAGTTCACAGACTCTCGGACTCTCTCTGTCTCTATTTGCTTAATGCTGCATTTGCTCTGCAGATCAGCTTGGCTTCTCTGTTCTCTGCAATTCGCTTCTTTCTCTACTTCTATTCCCCTATGTTCTTTGTTTGTTCATGGCTTAAAGCCAATATGCTCCCTGATTGTTCATTTCCTCTTCCTGGCTCTCCGGATCACCTACCTTTGTCCGCTGGAATTCCCCTACTCTGCGTCATCATTGTTGTGTAATGCTGCATAGAGAGGTGGCCACTTGTCGCCTTACGGACTGAGTATCAGTTTTTTTTTGAACGATCGTTATTTTCGTTACTCCAGGATTTTCCTGCGAAACTAATCCTTCTGCCAGCTCATAATCACGCCGGACCTCAAATCTTTATGTGCCTCAGTCTATTCCCCCGTCGAATCCGATCATCCATCGGGTTAATTCTCCACCGTTGATCTGGAGCCTCCAAATCCTACAATCTCCGTCTATATCGCGCAGGTAATTTGCTCGACTGCTACTCACTCGTTGTAAGCAGTTTTCTCTCTCATCCGCTGGACACGCGTCGCCCAGTGTATGGCATCGTGCTGAACTCGGCCAAACCCGCTTATCGCTCGAAGTGCACGTGATATCCTACTAGTTTTAGGCGCGGGACCCACCTTCTGACGTTTTCTGCATGGTTTCATGTTTTCCCTCGTGACTGAGCTCTTGAGGCTTTCCTTCTCTGAGGGTTTTGTCCTGCAATATGTGATTAGCCCTTTGACCGATACGTGATACGCGATTTGCGCTAATCGCATATCAGAAACTACCTCTGTTTCTGGATTTAGGCTTCTGATTGCCAATTTGCATCCATGCGCGATCTCCATGGGTCAACGGTTAGCGCGCTTTGACCAAGGGTCCTCGTTGTTCTGTTCTAGCCACAATTTCGATTGTCTAGAGGTCATTTCTGATAATCCCTTTATTCATAAGATTTTGAAGCTTGACATAATTTGAAACAATCATGAAAATGTTTAAAGATCCAATTCGGGTCACAGCCTTCCCACTGAAAAAGATTTTGGACCACCAAAAGTTGGTTTTCAAGCATCGACTAAGTGAGGACATATCTGTCTCACTTGTCTAATCTCTATCCATTTTGCACTGCTTGGCTTTGAACCCTTAAGTCCAATCCTGAGGTACTCAACATCTCCCCCTACGCGTCATCCTCACCTTCCTGTCTAGGACTGTGTCTTCCTGCAATTCATTGAGATATTCAGGTAACATATCATCAATAGAAGGAAATTGACTTTTCTCTTTGGGATCTTGAATTAATGAAGGTTCAAATAGTCTCAAGTTGTCTGCATTAACGAATGGGTAGATGTGCATGTAAGCTGGTAAATCAGGGCGAAAAGCATTCTCAACAATTTTCTCAAGTATCTTGAAAGGTCCATACCTTATTGGCTTTAGCTTTTTACCTTCACCTTGCATTCTATCCTTGTTGATATATAGCCAGACTTGATCACCAACTTGGAAACTATGCTCGATCTGATGCTTGTCATGCCTTGCCTTGTATTTGGCTTGGCCTTTTCTAGTTGTTCCTATACTTCCTGGTGAACCTCTTGGATTTGTTCAATGAACCTGGTTGCCTTGTCCACATCATTGTGTCCATCAACTTTTATGTCTTTACCAAAGACAAAATCCAAGGGAGACCTTGGTGTGAAACCAAAACAGGTCTCAAAAGGTGATCTCTGTGTAGAAGAATGTTTTGCTCGGTTGTAGGCATGTTGCACATAACACAAATGTTCATCCCAAAGCTTGGGATACTTACTACAATAGCCTCTGAGCAACTGGATCACTGTCATGTTGACCATTTCTGTCTGGCCATCTGTCTATGGATGAAAGGCTGTGCTTTTCTTCAGTCTGGAGTCCATCAATTCCCACAGACTTGACCAAAACTTCCCAACGAATCGAGTGTCTCGATCAGATACAATGGAAGTGGGTAATCCAAAATGAACCCATACATGCTAAAAGAACAACTTTGCAGCTTGTTCAGCTGTAACCTATTAATTACAAGGTAGCAAAATACACATTTTGCTGAACCTATCCACAACAACATATAAATAGTCATGACCTTTCCTATATTTAGGCAATCCTTCAACAAAGTCCATGGAAATACTTTCCCAAGGATGAGAAGGAACTGGTAGTGGAGTGTACAAGCCTAGTTTTCTATTGTTGGGCTTGCTTTTAGCACACATGGTACACCCTCTTACATATCTAGAAATTGTCTCATTCACTTTTGGCCAATAACAAAATATTTGCAGTTGTGCAACCGTTTTATTTACCCCGAAGTGACCTGATATTAGAGAAGTGTGTGCTTCTCGAATTATCTTTACTCTTTCAGCTTGCGGAATGCATAGCTTCCCACAATGATACAAGATTTGGTCCTTAATGTGATAATCCAATTCTTCTACTCGTTTGCCTTGACTTGAAGTTGCATATACATCTTTGAAATCTATATCTTGAGCATATTGTTCAATGTAGCTCTCATGTAGTACTGAATTATGCTTAACTATAATGGATGCATTTATAATAGGTCTAGACAACATATCTGCAACTTTATTGTGTATGCCTTTTTTATATCTGATGACTAAATGAAACTGTTGTAGAAAACCCATTCACCTATAGTGTCTTGATTGTTGCAACTTAGTTTGGGAGTGTAGATATTGATGTGGTTGATGATCAGTATGTATGACTGTCTCTTTTCCCATTAAGTAATGTTTCCACTTTTTCACACTCTATACTAATGCATACAATTCTTTATCATATGTTGGATAGTTAACTACTGCAGAATTAAATGTCTCAAAATGATAACATATGGGTTTACCGTGTTGTATCAACACTGCTCCCATGGCATAGATACTGGCATCTGTTTGGATCTCAAATGGTCTTTGAAGATTTGACAGTGCTAGTACTGGTGTTGTACTAATATTTTCTTTCAAGGTGTCGAAGGCTTTCTGCTGTTTTCCTCCCCACTAAAACACCTTGTTCAATCCTGTCAGAGCATGTAAGGGAGCTGCAATTAAGGAAAAATTAGAAATGAACTTTCTCCAATATTGTGCTACTCCTAAGAAACTTCTCACTTCTGTAGCAGATTTGGGTTTAGGCCAGTTTATAATGAATGCAACTTTAGAGGGATCTATCTTCAATTCACCACCCCCTACTATATCTCCCAAATAATTCAAGGATGTTTTGCCAAATTCACATTTTGAGAGTTTAACATAAAGTTTTTCTCTTTTCAAAACATCTAGTGTCTGCTTAACATGCTTTAAATTTTCTTCCCACGTTTTGCTAAATATAAGAATGTCATCCATATATACAATAACAAAATCATCTAGAAAATGTCTCAGTACATCATTCATTATTCTTATGAAAGTAGCAAGAGCATCAGTTAGCAAAAGGCATAACTAGCCACTCATACAATCCCTGCTTTGTTTTGAAAGCAGTCTTCCATGCATCTTATTCTGCAACTCTGACCTAATGATATCCACTATGCAACTCTAACTTGGAAAAATAAATAGCTTCCTTTAACTGATCTAGTAGATCATCTATGCGAGGAAGGGGATAACAATTTTTTATCGTTATCTTATTCAGTGCTCAGTAATCAATGCACATTCTCCATGAGCCATCTTTCTTTCTTACCAAAACAATTGGTGACCCACATGGTGATGTGCTAGGTCTGATGAACCCCTTCTCGAGCAACTCCTACACTTGCTTCTTGATTTCTCCATTCTCTAAAGCGGACAACCTGTACATCCCAATGTTAGGCAATGGAGCATCTTGCTGCAAATTAATATCATGCACTATTTCCTTTTTAGGTGGCAGACCTTTAGGTTCTTGAAACAAGATATCATACTCTGAAACAACTTTTTCTAAATCAGCTTGCTGTTTAGCATCACAACCCTCAAATAATTGGTTTTACCAGGTTTCTTTTCCTTTACAACCATCAGTAAATTTTTTTTGCATGAATTTACAATTCATTTCATCTACCCTGAGTTTATGAGAATGTAATTATTCTTGAGCTTATGAGCTCTTACAAAGTATTCGATTCCATCTTTAACAAGTAGATACTTATTCTCAGCTCTATAGAAAATAGCTTTTCTATCGTACAAGTAAGGACTTCCTAAAACAATTCCACATATATCTAGAGGAATTATATCTAACTCAGCCTCATCTACAAATGCAGACCCAAAAGAAAACTTAAGTTTACATTGTCTAGTCACTTGTAGTTGTGCTTTATCACTTAACCAACCTAATGGGTATGGTTTCTTGTGAGTTGTAGTCAGTAATCCCAACTTGTTTACAATTGCTTCAGAAATTAAATTTACTTGTGAGCCACTATCAAACAAAGTATCAATCTTTTGATGTTTGGAAACAACTCGAATATGGAAAAGCTCATGTATTTTTCTCTCATTTTCTTCATCATTAACAAATTGTGCAGAATTACTAGTAGATGCTTCAAAATTTTTACCTCTTATACGTGTGGCTGCAATGGTTGTTTCATCTCTTGAGTCCGACCCCAAATCTTTCTAAATAGCTGCGGCAACCTTCTTCTTCTTGTCCTTGAACTTCTTAGGTCTCAGCTCCGAATGCAGAATCCAACAGTGCTCATCATCATGCCCATGCTTTTTACAGTGAGTGGATGAAGACTTTGTCTTTTGTGCAGTATTGGCCTTCCTTTCTTTCCATTTCTGTTTTCTTTTCTCCTTATTCTTGCTTGAAATGGGTTTGGATGATCCCCCAACTTCTGGGTTCCCATTCTTTCCTCTAGCTTCTAGATGCGTAGCTTGAACAGATACCTCATCTATATTAGTGGGATTAAACATGAGGATAATGTGCCTCATGTAGTTGTGTAGACCCCCTATGAACTTCAGCAGAGTCTCAGGTGAGTCTAATGAAATTCCTAGAATCAAAGCTCTCTTCCTAAATTCTTGAGTGTAACCCTGTACACTTTGCCCTTTCAATTGGCGAAGAGTTTGCCAACTCATCATGGCTTGCTACATGTAAGCTAGTGGACATAACTGCTTTTTTATTGCAGAAACAAATTCACTAGAGACAGAAAGGATCTTACCATGTTTCTTCATGTCAGCTTGTGTCCTGCCTTCCCACCATACCAAGGCAGTGCCTCCGAGGCGTATGCTGGCTAGCTGAATCTTACTCTTGTCTGAGTCGATACTCTGCACTCTGCAATAAACATCAATTTGTTTGATCCAATTATCCAGCTTCTCTACATTCAACTCTCCATCATATATGGGTAAATCAAATTTAACATCTAATTTAATCAAAGATGTCTTCTTTTTATGTTCAGGGCTATTAGGAGGTGTGAGAAAGCTTTCTTCTTTCCCTTTCCCTTTTGAGTGGTCATAGAGGAGAGATTGTTCTTCTCCTTTATCTTTCTTGGAGCCTGATGAATCCTCATCTTTATGTTTCCTAAAGTCCTTATACATTTCCTCTACCATGGACCTCATGGCTAAGAAACTATCTATAAATTGAGGGTCTAGCCCCAAGGGACTTTCTTCTAACATTTTCTTCCGAGGATAGACTCTTCCAATCTCCTGGTTAGTTTTGACCAACTCTCCTTCTCCTAATTTAATCTTTGATCTAGTTAGCATTCAACAACAAAATCCAGCACAAGCTTGTCTAACCTTAAACCTAGGAGCTCTGATACCACTTGATCTAAAATCACTTGTGAATGATATCAGTTAATTAATGAAGGTATTACAGACCCATGTGCTAGGGTGTGTCTATGTTATTTTAAGCAACAAATCAATAAGATTGTGAAATACACAGACACTTGAAATAGTAAGAGAAACACAGTAAGCGAATATAAAAGCACAATAAATTTAATAAGGAGTTCACCTAATCCTCCTGGGCTATGTCTCCTGGTCCAACCTTCAGTTGTGGCCTTTTATATTGTGTCTTAAAGCAGATATTTTACAATAAGGAGCTCAATTTGAGTCTCACTTAACAGATGATGATCAGTAGGGTGGTACTTGGATTCCCCAAGCCTCTAGAGTACACAGACTCCCCCTTCCTAGATCTCGACCTCAACTAGTCTCAATGGTATGAGTCCAATTTGGTACTCAATACTGGACAGGTATACACAGAGGAGTTGCTTGAACCTCTCAAGCCCTCTATGGAATTCACAAACTCTCGGACTCTCTCTGTCTCTATCTGCTCGATGTTGCCTTTGCTCTGTAGGTCAGCTCGACTTCTCTGTTCTCTGCAATTCGCTTCTTTCTTTACTTATGTTCCCCCCTGTTCTTCGTCTGTTCGTGGCTTAAAGCCAATCTACTCCCTGACTGTTCGTTTCCTCTTCCTGGCTCTCTAGATCACCTGCCTCTTTCCGCTGGAATTCTCTTGCTCTGCATCATCATCGCTGTGTAACGCTGCATAGAGAGGTGGCCACTTGTTGCCTTACGAACTGAGTGTCAGTTTTCTTTTGAACAGAATTCCGTTACTCCAGGATTTGCCTGCGAAACTAATCCTTCTGCCAGCTCATCGGTCATGCCAAACCTCAAATCTTTATGTGCCTCAGTCTATTCCCCTGTCGAATCTGGTCATCCATCAAGTTAATTCTCCATCGTTGATCTGGAGCCCCCAGATCTTATGGTCTCCGTCTATATCGCGCGGGTATGTTGCTCAATCATTACTCACGTGATGTAAATGGTTTTCTCTCTCATCCGCTAGACACACGTTGCCCGATGTATGGCATCATGCTGAACTCGGCCAAACCCACTTACCACTAGAAGTGCACGTGATATCCTGCCGATTTTGGGTGCGGGACTCACCTTCTGACGTTTTCCGCACGGTTTCCTGTTTTCCCACGTGACCGAGTGCTGGGGGCTTTCCTTCTCTGAGGGTTTTGTCCTGCAATACGTGATTAGCGATTTGCGCTAATCGCGTATCAGAAACTATCTTTTTTTCTGGATCTAGGCTTCCGATTGCCAATTTGCTTCCATGTGCAGTCTCCATGGGCCAATGGTCAGTGCGCTTTGACCGAGGGTCCTCGTTGTTCTGTTTTGGACACAATTTCCATTATCTAGAGGTCATTTCTGATAAGCCCTTTATTCATAAGATTTTGAAGCCTGGCATAATTTGAAACAATCATGAAGATGTTTAAGGATCCAATTCGGATCATCGGGACAAAGCGACGAAAATTGAATTGCAAAAAAAAATGGATAAGCTTTGCAAGGAAAAAGAGAACAAGGAAGAAAGTAAGCAAGATCTTTTACAAGAAAAGGAAATATATCTGGAAATATATAAGGAAAATAGGCAAGAAGAAGAGGAAAGCAGACTAAAATCAAGATGCCTATGGCGAAAATCCGGAGACAAAAATACAACCTTCTTTTATAATATAATGAAAATCAGGAGGTAAAAAAATCAGATTCAATAGATTCAAGTAAATGGTCTAGAAATAAAAGGAGTTGAAGCAGTAAAAAACGCAGCCCATAAACACTTTAAAGAACTCCTCTCAACAAGTGACCAGCAGGCAGCTAATGAAGAAATTTTGTAGCATATAACAAAAAAAATAAGCGACCAACAAAACAAGGAATTAGACAAAGAAATTACTGAGGAAGAAGTGAAAGAAGTTGTGTGGAATCTCCACCCTGACAAGGCACCAGGTCCAGATGGGTTTACAATGGCCTTTTACAGAGAACATTACGAAATTATCAAAAAAGACCTAATGAGAATGCTCAAAAATGCTTTCCAAAAAAAAAAAAAAAAAAAAAAAAAAGAAAGAAGAAGAAGAAGAAGAAGAAGATTGGAGGAAATACTAAATCCTCCTTCCTAGCCCTCATTCCCAAAGAACCCAATCCTACAACTTTTAATAGATATAGGCCAATCTCCCTTTGCAACTTGTCTTATAAGATACTTACCAAAATCCTAGCAAATAGAATGAAAAAGTTACTTCTAGAAATAATTTCAAAGAACCAAGGAGGATTTGTCCCCAAGAGGGAAATCACAGACAATGTGATAATTTTACAGGAGGCTATCCACAGCAGTATCCAAAGAAAGGAGAGAGGGATTGCTTTTGATAGAGTTAACCATAACTTTCTTACAACAACTCTCAAAAGGTTTGGCTTTTCAACAAATTTCATAGAGATTATCCAGGCATGTGTATCAAATCCTTGGATAGCTCCTTTAATAAATGATCGGCCCAGTAAATTCTTCCAAAGCACACGAGGGCTGAGGCAAGGCTGTCTGCTTTCTCCATTCTTGTACATCATCATGGCTGAATCGCTGAGTGCTATGCTAGAAAATCAGAGAAAAGAGAAAAAATAGCAGGGATCCAAATATCGAGAGGAGTCAAAGATATAAACCACTCTCTCTTTATAGATGATACCCTTCTCATAGGTAGGGCATCCTGCATTATTACAAAACGATTCAAAAAAGTCTTGGATGAATTTCTCCTAGCCTCAGGAGGAACTTTAAACAACTTCAAATGCAGAATTTATTGCTGGAATACCCCAACAACAACAATGCAGTGTATCTCACAAATTCTGGAAATACCCCTACAAATAAATTGGAGCCACTTCACTTATCTTGGGTTGCCCTTAGCAAAGGAAGTGGTAAAATCAGAAGTCTAGAATAGGCAAGTGGAAAGAAAGAGGGGAGAAATTTAGAATTAGGGAGTGATGTGGCTCAACCTGGCAGGAAGAGTGACACTGATTAAAGCACTTCTCTCGGCCTTGCCTATATATCAGTATGCAATAATTATGGCTCCGGAAAGTGCCCACAAGCAAATGGAACTGATAATTAGAAGCTTCCTCTGTCAAGAAGGAAAACAAGATAATAAAAAATTTAGCCTTGTTAAATGGGAGCAAGTTACTCTTCCCTATGAAAAAGGAGGTAATGCAATAAGACTGTTAGGACTAATGAACATTGCCCTAGGGACAAAAATTATCTGGAGAATGATAAATGGGAACGACCATTGGTGGGAAAAAGTACTAACAATGAAATAATTGAATGGTCATAAAACAAAGCTACTCATTGATACTATTCCAGATAGACCATGCACCCAAATCTGGAAATTGGTTAAAAGGATAATTCCTCTTATTAGAGATCAAATATCCAAAAATCTAGGGAATGGAAAAATAATTTCTATCTGGGCGGATATAATAATGGGGAAAAACCCCTTAAATGAGCAACAACATTTAAGGGGCCTTCAGAGATGGATGGAAGAGCAAAGTTTTAACACACTTTATTCTATTTCAGATTGTGATCAGAATAACTGGGTTAGATGGAAAACGTTGGCCACTCCACCAAGACTAAAAAGTCAGTGGGATTCTGAAGATCGATGGCTGAGGACTAACTTCAGTTGCAGTGGAAGAGGATCTCGGAAATGCCATCACAGCTGTCAATGGTGGCAAATCAACGTCCATCGGGCACTTTGTTGCACGAGAGTTAGAAAAAAAGAAAAGGCAAGATTTTAAACCGGAATGGTATTTCGGGCAGAGTTTCAGCGGTAAGTGGTTTTAGGACGGAACCACCCAATTCCACTCACTGATGGACACGTATCATGAGGGCAGTGTGAGAATACCACCTTTTCGGGTGGGTACTCTCCACGTGATTTGCCCGCTCGAAATTCTTGCCAGTTGTTGGATCTATCGTGTGTGGATTGACGGTGGTAGTGTGACGTGCAAGTTGTTTGACTGGTCAGATCTGATGGAGGATTTTCTACAGTGGAGATCGAGTCTTATAAAGGTAAGCATTGAAGATCGCATCAAGGTTTCTGTAAAGCGAAAATCGTTATTTACTGTGTATTGTGTATATGTCGACTTTTCGAGGATAATGGTTCTTGACTTTATCTGCCTTTTCAAAAGTTAAGTGCGGGTTTGGTTTCCACGCAAGGCTTTTGGAGTTCAAGTCAATTTTTGGTAATTTAACCCACATCTCAGAACCATGATACCAGCTCATTAGTTTTTAAGTTTATGGATTCTGGGCAGCAAAAGTAGTTGTGGGGAATGTGCTCCCATTTACGCACTACTTTTGAACCTGCCCTCCTCTGATTGTACAAGGAACTAGCTTCCTTTCCCTCTTTTTTTTGCAATATATAAAAAGTAACCGACTGTGTTAAAAAAAAATATTATGAAATAAGTATTATTATATAATTATGGAATTGTGACAAAATAATTATGAGAAATTACTCAATTATGTAACTTCAACCCTATCACATCTAATAATTCTTTGTAAGACCCATATAACTAAAAGCAAGGGTGACATGGAATGGATTCTAGTTAGAAACTAAGGTAAGTTGAACTAGGATCTCTCTCAATATAGTGGAGTGGAAAATAGGGTTATAACAGATGCCCCTTAATGCATGAGGTTAGACGAGAAACTAATGGTCAAAATGTGTTACCAATACATGGATCAAAATGCGAGGAAGCATTAGAGAAATTTTGAGGTCTAAAATAGGTCTCAAAACAAAAATGTACAACCAAAATCAACTTTAGAATAACCAATAGGATTCAAGATGATGATGTCAACCATGGGAGATGATTCACCATTTTTGGAGAAAAAAAGTAAAAAGATTAAAAAAAAAAAACTACTTTTGTAACTCATATTTTCAACTTATCTCCCTATGGTTTTACTCAAATTTTGAGTGGGAGCACTCACTCGTTGGATGTAGAATTTAATTCCTTATCAAAGGATCAATACCCATGTTGCATACTTTCAATGGACCGTGTTAGAATTGTCATATACTTTTATGAAACCTTAATGTAACTAATAGAATTTCAAAATCATAAGAAGGGGCTAACTAATAGAAATTCAAAATCATAAGAAGCCATTTCTTACTAGGCATAACATTCTTAACATTGTTTGCAATCAAAGAACCTATGAAGCTCGGTACCTGAAAACAACATGATTAAACAAAAGATAATAAAAAAATATCAGTTTCCAAATTGATATTAGGTAGATTTTTATTTTGCGTTTAGAGACTACCTCAAACTTCTATTTTTACTTTTATATTTCTTTTAATTCTCACTTACATTAAATGTTTTTCATCATTTGCCCATTTTGTTATCCCCTACTCTCATCTCAAATCCATCTCTTTTTATTCATATTAGTTATTTTAGATTAATGCTTCTGCCTCTTTGGTTCAAATGGGTGGGTGTGAGCAACATACCTGATATATCTACCTTGAAATGATAGAAGAACCGAGAGTCAACATAACTAGTGTTATCCATGCACTCTAAGAGCTGACATAGCTAGTGTTATTAATGCACTCTTGTATTAGTAAGTACAAATACCTTGTGATACATGACATCAAGCATAACTCCCGTGAGATGTGATAATAAGTGCAACAAATTCTCCTTTGAGACATGATAGTAAGCACAACTCCAAATTCAGAAAGAAAGTACAAGTAATGTCTTTTCATTACCTTTGTCACAATTCTAATGTTTATATAATATGTACATCACATTCTAATATTTATTGATGAATCCATGTGAGTAGGAGTGACTAAAGGGGAAAATTGTAGTGCTAGGACATGTGGGAGAGAGCTAAGGACATGTGGAAGAGATTTGTCTTTGGGAGAAGTGTTAGCTTGACATGAGGTATCACTTTGCATAATGACAAATACACAATATAAAACTTTGGATATCTTTGTAGTTTAAAACTTTGGGGACATGTATGCAATTTCAAATCAGGTTGATAAAAAGTTATAAAAGGTGTTTGTATGCCAATCTACAATTAGTATCCAACTTTGGATAAAAGTTATAAAAGGCAAATGAGTTTTTTGAAAGTTTGGATAAAAGTTTGTTGGATGTGCAAAAGTTTTGCAGCCTCCTAATAAGTTCTCAATGTTTGAACATTGATTGAAAAAAACTGATATGATGTTTTTTTTAAACTTTGTTAAATTGGCCATATAAAAATGGTGAACGCAAATTAATATTCATTCAATGTTGAAGCCATCGCTATAATCCCTTAACAAGACAAGGGTGGTAATTTTGATTCAAATTAAGAAATCTCAGTTTTAATTAGCTTCATATATGAACAAGTATAAAATTAAAAGTAAATGCAAACCCTACAACCTGTGTTTGTACCAATAAAAACAAATACTATATTAAAATGTTATATTATTTATATTATATTTTTCTATTTAAAATAATATATTTTTGAATAATAAAATAAATTTGTAATATTTAAATTTTGTTTGTTAAAGGAAAATAGTTTGAGTCGTAGATAACTAGTTTAGTTCTTTTTCTATCTAGATTTTGTAAAAACATGTTAATTTAAGTTAAAAATTTAAACATGAAAGTCTAATCCATATTAACACATTCACCAACTACTATTTAAAAACAAGTGTAACATGCAACATTGTTGTTTAGTACCTGCATGACATAGGTCTAACCATAGGTCATGTACTTATAAATTAACACACCACATAAAACTAAAACTAGCTGAAATTCACACAATATTAAAAGTACACATAAAATCTCAAATAATTCATTAAAGAAATAGAATATTCACAAGAGAACTCATGGCCTATTCATTGGCCTCTCATTCCTCACAGTCACTCACACATTTCTACATACATCATGCCTCATGGCTCACCTAAATTTATACAAGTGGATTAGAACCAGTTGTAGTGGCTACAACCACCCTCCAAAATTTTGCCTTGCATGCAAATTTCAGAGCCTACCTCGGATCCTGCGATCGATTATCTTTGGTCACTTGTTGGTAAGCTGATGATTTCAAGCTCCCCTCCTTGATCTTAAGTTTTTTCCGTGTTCTCATATTCATGCAACATGTGTCATATTTGGGCATAGGGGTTGTTGTTTTTCATGCAAAGGGAATGTTGTCTTGCTTCAAGGGAATTGTGTGCGTATGAGTGATTATCAACACATAGACATGTTTCGCACTAACCTCACACACTCATGTCATGAAGATTGTTGCATCAAGAAAATTATGTCTTATGTATTCTAGATGGTCTACGTTGTGTCACTAAGTGTCTGTGTGCGATCACAGTCGAGCCATATCAATGTTTGCATATGTTTCACTGGTCTCACACTTACACATTTTCTCAAGCAACCTAGCTTCATCCAGCTTCTCGGAACTATGCGCTTTGCTTTTGAAACCATCAAGATTCCTCCCTTGCCTGCTGAAACCCCACGGTGTGCAGAGACACCAACCTCCCTTGCTTGTTGAAACCTCGCAGCTTGCAGAGACCGCAGCCAACACTACTCTCCAAAAATGCGCAGAGCAGTCAAGCTACACTACCCTTACGAAATTGCACAAAGGTGTCCTCCCAAGACCCTTATCCCGTAACAGTACCTTGAGCCTCAAAACTGTGCAGTGTTTTCCAAGTTATCTTGCTTGTCTTACATGCAGAAACTACGCAAACGGGCCTGCCAGGGCCTCATTCCGGCAATAGTGATTGTCTACTAAAATTACACAGATCTACCTCTTAGTGACTACAATAAAGGGTGACATGTTGAATTCACTTTCAAGGAGTTGAGGAGAGGGACCAAGGAACCAACCAATGGAAAATATCAGGACCGCATGCAAACTCCGTTGGATGCATGATCATCTTGAGGGTAAGTATGGTAAGTAAAGAACATCTTTTGAAGTACACCTCTTAGTTGAGTTTGTAGGACTGCTTTTCATTGTCATATCATCCTATCCTCAATAACATGCATGTGCATAAATGCGAAAAGTCATATATGTGTTTCTTCTACATGTCTTGCTTCCTTTTCACTTGTTCGACCAACTGTCGTCTTCAGCGTGTTGATTTCTATGTCATGTTTGCAACCTCGTTCTGGTGATGTTGAAGGTTGTATTTGAGTTGTGTTCAGCATGTACACATCTATCGCACTCACACATGATGTTGTATGCACTGTCGTGCAAGCATCATCATGGTCGTTCAAGGATCTATCACAATTGTCGCGCTTGTCGCTCGCATCGTCAGTCAGCCACACTGAGTATATGTTGCCTTGATGATTTGAGGTGTCTTGTCGTTAAGTCATGTTGAGTGTTTGTTCGCAAGGTCATGTATGAACAAGGTCACTCGCTCAAACACTTAGTCATTTTTCTAAAATTATGATGACCAGACCACACTCCAACACCTAGACCTTCGTGGAGCTGCATTGTGCAGTTTCAGCTCTCAGTGATTATGTACTACTACCCAGAATTGCAAAAAGATTGAGGATGCCTCCCAGGCAGTCTGCACTGCGCAACTCTGGAATCGACTCGACTGACTGTCACCTAGAACAACAAAAAAGCTTCCTAGCAAGCCATTTCAATTTTCACTAAGCGCAAGCACATCAACCAAGCCTCCAGTTGGTCAACCAAAGAGCTTGACCGAGCAATGACCTCGGGACTCACTACCCCAAAAAATTACCCAAAAGATGCAAAGCTTGCCCGCTCTACTAACTGAAGAAACTGCGCAAACATGCCAGACAAACACCTTGTGTCTGTCATTGTCTCCCTCAAAAAATTGCGCAGTTTTTCCAGCTAATCAGCCGGCCTGCTGCTCACCCAGAAAACTGCGTAGTTTTCATGAGTAGTCTCCCAGCTGCCCAACATCCCAATCAGCTCAGAAACTATGATGGGATGATCAGCAGGGCAACCTACAAGCAATTCAACATTTTTTGCCAGCAGGCTCCCGCAACCCGCTGCCATCTCCCCAGAAACGTTGCGTAATTTTTCCAAGAAAGCCTCCTACAGCCCACTGCCAGCTCCCAAAGAAATTGTGCAGTTTTTTCTACCAACCCCTCTGCTGCTTGCACTGCCTCCCTGAAAAAATTGGGTAGATATTCCCTCTAGCTGAGCCAGATCCCGCGGACAGTCGCTGCTGATCCAAATTTTCCATCTCAGTCTCCCAGTGACCTCTACGCAATTTTCACCGGCAGTGCCCGGAGCCCGCATCCCGACTTTAAATCTTCCTCGCGTAGTTTCAAAGCCTTGTGCTCTCTCTCAATCACCTGCATCTAAAAGAGAATAGAAATGCATCATGGTAGACTAGGAGATTTCTAGATTTGATGTCGTCTCGTCATGAGTAATTTCAGATATAGGTACATTGATAAGACATGACACGACGACGAACGTGATGAACAATGAGAGCATACAAGGAGATTATTTCGTGAATGGACAAACAAGGAATGCATGCAAGGAGATTGGTTTGAGAAAAGACGAACACATGGAACATGCAAAGTACAAGCGAAGGAAATACATTCACGTGCATGAACTATCAAGCAAACACCAAGACCATCGAAGACTTCACACACCTTGCCATGCGGAGATAAGCTACGATACACCAAGAAAACATCCATCACTTAGCAACACTATAGCTCGACATGGACACCACCAGCAACACGAACATACCATCTCTGTCGTGTCGAGTCATGTCATGAGTCATCTCAGTCACATCACTACTGTGGGCCATACTATTGTAATCAATGTAATGTAATGTGGAAGTCCAAGAGACCCACATGTAAAGTTGAAGATTCATGTAAGTCAAACAGTCATGAGGGAAGTCTAACAGTCACAAGGGTCAGTTTCATCCTTGCCTATAAATACCCCTCATTTGTACATGCAAAAGACTTTTCACCTTGGCTCCTCCCACATAACCTTGAGAGTCTGTAGTATTTTCTTTGAGGAGCGAGCAGTGGCTCCAATGCCCCTCTTACAGGGTTAGTGATGTATGGTGTACTGAAGTGTCTTGGAACTTTTGCTTAATTCAGAAGCCTGATAACAGGCCAATATTTTTTCACGCATGTATTGTTATTGTTTGCAAGACTAATCTTGGAACACATGTAATGCATGTTGCTTTAACCTGTGTTGAAACAATTGAACTATTTGGTTGCTCTAATACATATGTTTATGAAAATGTGTTGTATAAGTTGTTAATGTTTCCTTGCCGGCATGGGCTGCCTCACCTAACATCAGACAAAACCTTTCCCATAGACTTGTTATAACGAATGTTGCCTTGCACAGACCACTCTGTTGAGTGTTGTACATGCTATCCCTCTTGTATGCTTGTAACTGTTGCATTCATGTGGACTACTCCGTCGGAAGCTGCGCACGTCCTGTTGTGTTGTGTGTCTCTAACAAAGTTGGGACTCTTCCCTTTCGACTAGAGACTCACTTCCACACTCTCCCTATGTGGTGAAAGAACCTTGACATAAGTAACACTATCACTCACCAGGCATGCGAACCTCGTTGTTCAAAGACAAAGAAGACTACTCTCATATGCTAACAAGCAAGAGCTAAGGTAAACATTTAAGATAATGGAAACCAAGCCATCATACTAGATGGGACTCCTACACAAAATGGTGTGAGGTCTAGTTGGGACTTCATACCAGGGAGATCCCCTGAATGTTGGTGGGTCCAGCACCGTCAACATTTCTGGTGCTAGAAGGAGGGCCAGATGAAAAGCTGAGTCCTCACAATCTATTTTGAATCTGTGCACATCTATCATGGATTTTGTTATAGTTTACCCTCTGAAATGTATATCCAATGGATACATCTTTCACGCCGAGAGGGAGTTCTGGGATGACTTGTCAAAAATCACGTATGATGGTGAAGGAAAAGTGGCCTGGCCTGAGCATTTAGATGACTTCCATGCACTCATGGAGAATGTGGAAGGTGTTAATGAAATAGAGGTTTGTTCGCTGCTCGCACACACACTTTGCAACCACCCATTGCGATGGTGTAGCAAACTGCCTCATAACTCTGTGCACTCATTCAAGCAGTTCAGTGATCTAATTGAATATGTTTTTCACCATTTTGATCCTAAAGCACTTGATAAAAAAATGTTAAAACAATGGAAGGCCCCGCATGAATTACCTATGTATTTTTCGCAGCACTTTCGTATGTTCATGTTTGAAGCTCCAAAAAGTCAGATGAAATTCCAATATCTCATGGACAGATTCGAATACTGCCTTACCAAATCATTCTATCCCAAAATGAAGTTTGAGTTCAAACCCCGCTCAACATACTTCATTAATGGAGCTGTGCAATCATAAGTGGACACAGTTGCTGTCATAAGTGACTGTCTGCCTTCCCCTCATCAAATAGCTCCACCCCCGCAGAGTGATGTGGGAGAACGTGCACACACATATGTTCAACTGTCGCATCCTCCTACCCCACCTGCTCTTGATATCTACACAGATTTGGCTTGCAAGCTTGTTGGTTTTCATGTGGATTTGTTCCTTCAACCTTTGTCCCCGTGTTCCATTGATCCTTCAGATTCTATTGTCTTATGTTCTTCCATTCTGGACTCCACACGTGTTGTTAACGAGGATCAAGCTATCGACGGAGTTGATGTTGTGCATCCAACCTGCGTTATCATTCATGATGAGCGTGTGCAAGAATATTAACATGAACTAGTGGTAAAGGATGACCTCCTTCTATCTACGCCTCCTCCTCTTTTTCCTAACATCTCTTGGGATTCTGCTATCTCTGATTTCCCTTGTGAAAATTCATTGATCCGAATTGGATCCTAGATCCTAGAAACTCTTTAAGTTTTCATGACTGTTTCAAATTATGCTAAAAGATTCAAGTCCTAGAAAAGATCGAAGCTATCAGAAGGAATCCTCATAATAATTGTAGTTGTGGACAGAGTGGAGCAACGAGGACCCTCGGTCAAGCACGCAGATCGTTGGCCTATGGTAAAGCGCAATGGCACAAAACTGGCAAAACCAGAGGCTAATTCGGGTAACAGAGGTGGATTCTTATATGCGATTAGCACTAATCGCGTATCGCAGGGCGTCCCCCTCAGTGAAGGAAAGCCTTGAAGCGCCCAGACCTGAAATCGCTATAAAATTCAAAAAAGTAACTGTTTCGGTTCCGTAGCGCGGGATTCCCCAAAACTGATAGGATATCGGAAGGCTTCGAGGTGGTAAGCAGTTTTAACTGAGTCCCGCCTAATGCCACACATCAAGCAACACGCGTCTAGCAGAAGAGACAGAAAACTACCTGCATCGGACAGGTAAACTTCGTGTGACTTGTCTGCCCGATATGAAGGACGACCGTAGGATCCGAGGGGTCCAGATCGTCAATGGAGATACGTCCCGATGACTGACCAGATTTGACAAGTCAAAAAGCAAGATGACAGGGGATTTGAAGTCTGACGTGGATGATGAGTTGGCAAATGATTCGTGTTCGCGGTCGATCTTGAAGCAAATAGATTTAACAGTCATTCGAATATGATTCGGGGAATCTCACACCTAGTTCGTTAGCAAATAGGTGGCCACCTCCCTGTGAGGCATTACCCAGTGATGATGATGCAAAGCAGAGGAATTCGAATGGACAGAGGAAGGGAAGCCAGATAGAGCCAGAGAACAAAGAACGAACTGGCTTTAAAGCCATGAAATGATAGAGGCAACATACAGAAGAGGCAAACAACGAAGAGATGCAGAAAGATAATAACAGAGAATAGAGAGTAGAAGTTGAGCTGACCTGAAGGCAACATCGAGCCAGATAGAGCCAAAGAGAGTCAGAGAGAGTCTGTGCACTCCATTGAAGGCTTGAGAGGTTCAAGCAACTCCTCAGCATAGGCTTGTCATACTACTGTGACCCTCAGATGTCGAGTTTCAGTAAGGAGAGTTTGTGCACTCCATTCCTACTGACTCCATTCTATTTAGTGAGTCTCGAATCGAGCTCACTGTTGTAAAAACTCTGCTTGAAAACATAATAGAGAGGCCACCACTGAAAGGTTGGACCAGGAGACATAGCCCAGGAGCATTGGGTGAACTCCTTATTAAACTTGTTTTGTTTACATGTCTGACTGTTATGTTTTCTTTGATTGCCTCAGTGTCTATGTATTCTAGTAATCTTATTGATCCATTGCATAAGTAACATAGGGACATCCATGCACTGAGTCTGTAATACCTTTCGTTCTTTGTCTTGGATAAATTCCAGATCAAGTGGTATCATAGCATTAGGGTTACTAAGGTTAGACAAGCTTGTGTTGGATTTTGTTGTTGAATGCTAACTAGATCAAAGCTTAAATAAGGAGAAGAATCTCTCCTCCATGACCACTCTAAAGGCAAAGGGAAAGAAGAAAATTTTCTCCCGCCTCCTAATAGCCTTGAAAATAAAAAGAAGACATCTTTGATTAAATTAGATGTTAAATTTGATTTACCAATATATGATGGAGAGTTGAATGCAGAGAAGATGGATAATTGGATCAGACAGATTGATGTTTATTGTAGAGTGCAGAGCATTGACTCAGACAAGAGTAAGATTCAGTTGGCCAGCCTATGCCTTGGAGGCACTACCTTGGTATGGTGGGAAGGCAGGACACAAGCTAACACGAAGAAACATGGTAAGATTATTTCTATCTGGAGTGAATTTGTTTCTACAATTAAAAAGCAATTCTATCCACTAGCCTACATGCAGCAAGCCATGATGAGCTGGCAAACTCTTCAACAACTAAAAGGGCAAAGTGTACAAGGTTACACCCAAGAATTTAGGAAAAGAGCTTTGATTCTAGGAATTTCTTTATACTCACTTGAGGCTGTATTGAAGTATATAGGTGGTCTACACAGCTACATGAGGCACACTATCCTCATGTTTAATCCCACTAGCATAGATGAGGTATCCATTCAAACTACGCATCTAGAAGCTAGAGGTAAGAATGGGAACCCAGAAATTGGGGGATCATCCCAACCCACTGCAAGAAAGAATAAGGGGAAAAGAAAACAAAAATGGAAAGAGAGGAAGACAAACACTGTACATAAGAGCAAGCCCTCATGCACTCACTATAAGAAGGATGGGCATGATGATGAACACTAATGAATTTTGCAGCTGGAGCTGAAACCTAGAAGTTCAAGGGAAAGAAGAAGAAGAATGTTGCAGCTATGCAAAAGGATTTGGGGTCAGACTCAGGAGATGAAGCAACAATTGCAGCCACAGGTATAAAAGGTAAAAATTCTGAAGCATCTACTAGTAATTCTACACAATCTACTGATAATGAAGAAAATGAGAGAAAAAGACGTGAGCTTTTTTATATTCGAGTTATTTCCAATCATCAAAAGATTGATACTTTGTTTGATAGTGGCTCACAAGTAAATTTAATTTCTGA
>APFE030104019.1:2714-14060 GCA_000404065.3 Pinus taeda | reverse complement strand
TTTAAAATATCGGAAAGCTTGACTCTTTTTGCTTAAAAAATACACCCAAGAGAACCTAGTGCAATCATCTATAAACAATAGAAAGTAGTATGCACCTCCTAAAGACCTAGTCTGCATAGGTCCACAGATATCTGTATGCACTAGCTCTAGGATGTCTCTTTGTTTTCTGTTGTCATGCACAGGGAATTCATCTCTATGCATCTTCCCTAGTGCACATCCATCACATTCCAGTTTGATATTATGCAAAGTAGGAATTCCATCGACCATACCTTTATTTTTAAGCAGGATGAGATCTTGTAGATTGATATGTCCAAATCTCTGGTGCCAGAGATTCTCAGCTGTTGATGTTGCTGCAACCATCGCTTGTCGTGGTATGCTCCTTGCATCTAGTCTATACAAATTCCCCACGCGTACTCCTGTTGCAACTATCTCCAATTTGCTATCCTGAATGACACATCCATTCTTGAAGAATTGTACCTACATGTCTTAGTCTGTTATCATAGAGACAGAGATCAAATTCTTTTTGATTCCTGGAACATATAAAACATTTTTGAGATGTTTGATATCGCCACTTGGTAGTTTCACAGGAATATCTCCACAACCTTTGATCTCATACCCACTTTCATCACCCAAATAAACTCACTTTTTGGATCCACATGCAGATTCTTCAAGAAACTCAAAATATTCTTTCTTACCAGTCATGTGCGAGGATGCGCCTAAATCGACATACCATGTATTGTCATCATCTCCTCTTGATGCTGAAAGTGCACAGTCGATTGTAAATAGCCTAAGATCATAGCTGTGATCTTCATCTTCTTCAGCAAAACAACCTTGATGTTTCTTCTGTTTGCCTCTCCTTTCATTGGCTTGCTTCTTGTAACACTCTCTGATCTGGTGACCAGGCTTTCCACAATAAAAACATCTCTTAACATAGTTATCGTTCATACCTCTAGATGGATTCCTTTGAAAGGAGTTGGCCCCTTTCTGCTACTGCTGCGGTTGCTGTTGCTGGTGTTGGTACTGGCGCTACTTTCCTCTGTGTTGTCTTCTCTTTGCCATCAGAGCAAGGTCATTGCTCTGGGTCTTCAGGTTTTGTCTTCGCTCCTCCTCCTGGAGCAGAATCGCTGTCAGTTCATCAAAGGATGGGGCTTTCTCCCTTGCTGACACCCTGAGATGAATGTTTGATATTCATCAGTCATCCTGTTCAGTATGAGGGTAACCAGATCTGAGTCTGATACCTTTTCTCCAATGGATCCCAATTTGTCTTTCAGATCCTTGATTCTGGCTGTGAATCCATCAATAGATTCATTCTCGTTCATCTTTAGTGCATATAATTTTCCTTTGAGTGCAAGAACATGAATTGTGTTCTGTGTCTCGTACAGACCCTTGATCGTATTCCAAATGTCCGCAGCCGACTTGCAGTCTCGAATATGAGGGATAATGTTGTCTTAGACAGACATCTTCAGTATTACTTTTGCCTTTGTTTCTCTCTTATCCCAGTCCTGTTCTTGGGTTGTAGTTCTGGCTCTCTGTTCATTTCCCAAGACGATCGACCACGCGTTCGCACTCTCCGGCAAGGTTTGCATTTTGAACTTCCAGTTGGAAAAATTTGTTCCATCGAGCTTGCCAGACTCGTGGAGGTATGATTCCAAACTATTGTTCATTTTTGCACCACTGAACACTCTAATCGGCCACCACCGGGCAAGTCCGATCTGCTACCACGAACAAATCAGGAACTTCTTTGTGCCACCACCGGGCAAGTCCGATCTGCTGTCTCCAAACAGATCAAGGACTTCACTATGCCACCACCGGGCAAAACCGATCTGTCACCACCGAACAGATCAACAAACGAGCTCCAACACGCCACCACCGGGCAAAGTCGATGTGCTTCCACCAAACAGACCGAGGAGCTGCACTACGCCACCACTGGGCAGGTCCGATCTGCTACCTTCGAGCGGATCACGGCACCTCAAATCGCCACCACCAGGCAGATCCGATCTGCTACCTTCGAGCTGATCAAGGATCTTCAGTTCGCCACCACCGAGCAAACTTTGATCTGCAACAAAGATTGTAGATTTACAGAGAGAAAGGGATGGCGCTCAAAACAGTGCAGAACCCGCGCTAATTCCGGAAAATGAAAATTCACGATGTGCAGGAATTTTGGCGCGCTTATCGACCATGGATCCACGCCAAATCGTTCTATCTTTTCTCTGGCACGATTTACAGCTCCAAACCCGCGCCAATAGCACGACTTTTCCAGAAAAAACCGCGCCAATCACTGCACTTTCTGTAAAAAAAAAAAAAAAAAAAAAAAAAAAAAAAAAAAAAAAAAAAAAAAAAAAAAAAATTCGCTCCGAATTTTCGCTCCACCCTTCCTTCAGCTCAGTGATGATCAGTCATCTGATGCCTTCTCGCTTCAGGTGTTACTGCAGGTCTACCTGATCACACGGCTATCTCTACATGTACAGATGTGCAACTAATGATACATCCCAGAAAAAAACAAAAACAAAAGTTAAGGCTACCTCTACCCTAAGCTCTGATACCAAGATAAAAATAATGAAACTTGAATTAATCAGAAGGAGTTGCAGCTCACAGGTGTGTACATCACCTGCAGACTGCACTCATACAAGGAGGAGACTCTCTCTCTCTCGTTCACTCAATACTTACAATGAATGAATATTACATATTAAATACATGACTAAAAGATAGGTAGTTGAAACCAACCTCCTAAATTCTAGGAACAACTCCTAAAGTAAGAAGGTAACGTTACAACCACATAACCATTTCTTCATTATTTCTAACTGGTGTTACCCAGTGATGATGACGCAGAGCATAAGAATTCGAACAGACAAAGGAAGGGAAACTAGAAGGCTGGGAAGCGGAAACAAGCAGTGAAAGAATAGACTGGCTTTAAAGCCATGAACTGACAGAGGCGACATACAGAAGAGGCAGATAACGAAGAGACGCAGAAAGCTAATAGCAGAGAACAAAGAGTAGAAGTCGAGCTGACCTGAAGGCAGCATCGAGCCAGACAGAGACAAAGAGAGTCAGAGAGAGTCTATGTACTCCATTGAAGGCTTGAGAGGTTTAAGCAACTCCTTGGCATAGGCCTATCATACTACTATGACCCTCAGAGGTCGAGTTTCAGTGAGGAGAGTCTGTGCACTCCATTCCTACTAACTCCATTCTGTGTAGTAAGTCTCGAATCGAGCTCACTGTTGTAAAAACTCTGCTTGAAAACATAATAGAGAGGCCACCACTGAAAGGCTGGACTAAGAGACGTAGCCCAGGAGCATTGGGTGAACTCCTTATTAAACTTGTTTTGTTTACATGTTTGACTGTTATGTTTTCTCTGATTGCCTCAATGTCTATGTATTCTAGCAATCTTATCGATCCATTGCATGTAACATAGGCACATCCATGCACTGAGTTTGTAATACCTTTCATTCTTTGTCCTAAATAAATTCCAGATCATTCATCCACAGATGCACCTACTTTCGATCATTCACATAACACACCCAATGTCAGTCTATCATTCGGTAGCGAAGAGGACAAATCTTTCATCAAGAATCCACAAAGTGTTTCATCTACTTTTTCTGAAAACACAAAGGGTGAACATTCTCGTTTCTCATTTACCCCTCTGTATGATTCATCAAATCATGAGGATTCAAGATGGAAAATTGCAAACTTGTCCCTACACCAGTTGCAACAGGTACAAAGTTAAGCAAGGATGATGGAGGATCATATGCCAATCCAACTTTATTCAAAAGATTGGTTGGTAGCCTCATGTATCTCACAACTACAAGACCAAATATCATGCAAGGAGTGAGTTTGATTTCCAGATTTATGGAGACTCCAAAAGACACACATTGGAGTACAGGAAAAAGAATTATGAGATACATAGCAAGCACTAGTGATTGTGGCATAATGTATGCAAGCACAAAAAAGAAGGATTTGATTGGATACACAGATAGTCATTTTGCAGGAAGTTTGGATGATAGGAAGAGCACTTCTGGTTTTGTGTTCCACCTTGGTTCAGGGGTGATTTCATGGGCATCTAAGAAGCAGCCCACTATGACACTATTGTCAGCAGAAGCAGAATATGTAGCATCAACATCAGCAACATGTCAAACAATGTGGTTAAGAAGAGTATTTGATGGACTCAAGCATAAACAACAAGGATCAACAATATACTGTGACAACACCTCAACGATTCAACTATCCAATAATAGTGTGTTTCATTAGAAGAGAAAGCATATTGATACTAGATATCACTTTATTAGAGAACTTGTGAGCAATGGAGAAGTTCACTTGAAACCTCATAAATCTAGTGATCAATTGCCTGATATATTTACTAAGTTATTAGCACAAGATGTGTTTGAGTTTCATAGAAGAAGCTTGGGTGTTGTAAGCCTAGCTGAGACATAGACCAACTGGCATGTTTGAGTTGTCATGAGTCATGTTTTAGTTTAGCAGTCGTAATTAAGGGGGAGTGTTAAAATAAGATAATTACCCCTGCATGTAGAGTTGGCTAAACATAGAAAGTCAGTTAACTGAGTGATTGAGTGGTTGAGTGTTGAGTCAAGTCAAGTTAAGTGATAGACGACTTTGACTGTGTGATTGCATGTCAAGATATTTTAGGCAATTAGCTAGTTGGAAAAGGTTAAATACCCTTTATCAGGTTCATGTAATCATCATGTTTTGTGTGATCAATAGAAGAGCAACAACTCATGTTTTGTGTGAATTCATGCTTTGTCTCCTTCGCCTTTCAAACAAGGACTAGAAAAAGGAGCAACTGACATGGTTGGATTGAGCAGGGCTCGCTTGGCTCCGCCTACTCCACTGATCGCTGCCTCCGCCTCTAACCGCAAATTCACTCGTTGCTTTCGAAGTACGAGAGCAATACCTAGGGAGTCCTCTTCTAATTTTGAAACTGGCCTTACTTCTTCCTTCCCAGAATAGACGCCTCTCAACGCCTCTTCTTCTCACACTCTACACTGCACAAGGATAGCACTTCCACACCTCCAAGTAGTTGTTGATCACTCAACAGTTCAACGCCCAATCCAAAGTCTGCGAGCTACAACCTTCCTTAGCATTCACACTGTGACAATAGCTTCCCCCACGCTTCTCTCCATGTTGACAATATCTCGACAACAGCGGCCGCTCTTCAGCGAGAATCTTCACAACTGTTCATGGTTCCAGTCTTACAGATCCTTCATGACTCCTCAACGCCTTCTTCATCACATGGCTCAACTCAATGCAGAACAACTCAACTCACATGGCTCTGATACCAATGGATAGACCTAGAAAGACTTTCCAAGAGAGCTTAAACATTTCATTCAAACACATGACAATTTATATGCTAGGGAGCCATAGATTCTAGAGTAATCTGTCATTATTTTTCAACTACTCTTACTGACTCGTCATGGGAACAGGCGATGGGCGGCGTGATTAGTGTAACATCCCTCTTGGTTTTTTCACTACAGGCTCAGATCTAATGCAGACATTCCTTGTCTTAATCTTGCGGCCCAAAGTTTCCAATCTCGTGTCCTATCTTTTATTTTTTTGGTGTACATTTTATATTTTGACTTCATTTTGATATGTATATGCAACATATATATATTTGTCTGGTTATATGCATGTGCAAATATATATACATATGTATGTCTATTTGTGACTGGCCGCACAGTTACTATTTAAAAGCATTTCTCCGGTTCTGATTTTGGTTATATAAGTTCTTTAGGGAGTTTATAGTGGAATATATTTGACTTATATACTGGATATATGCTTTTTTTTCTTAAAAAAAAAGATGAAGGGGCAATTTTAATATAAACCACATTTGACAAGGTTACCGTTAGGAATATTGTCGTCGGCAAAGGTGCATCTGGTTGGCTTTTAGTCTAGGTTGTATTGATTATTTAATTGGATTAAAAAGAATTAGAATATCCGATGATTTCCCACATATATATATGTAGCTTGTGTTTTAATTGTGTTTGGAGTATACTATCTTTTTGCATGTGACTGGTTGATATAAAATTTCATGAAATTTCCTTCAAATTTATTAATTTATTATATTGTTTATATTAATTTTTTTTTCATATTTTTTTCTTTGTCAACTTGTTTGTGATCCTCCAAGTTTGACCTGTGGCTTGAGGAGCCGAGACCTAGGAGCATCTAATCCGTCAAAGTCACCTAAGGATCGCACGTCAAAGTCACCTGAAGATCGTCACCCAAGGATCGCACCCCACCTAGACCACACCAACCCTAAGCTTACTAGATTTTTTTAGCATGTCTCCTCCCCCTAGCACAAGACACAACCACCCCATAAAGTTTGATCTGGGGTCACCTTGCTAAGGAAGCCCATCATCAACTAGTTGTGCTAATAAGACTTAACAATTTATTTTCATATTTTATAATTATAATATAATTTATAAAATTTTAATTAACTATTCTTTTTCATTTAATATTTTTCTTAACATATAATATAATTTTATTTTTATTTTTGTATATTGAAAGTCAATTCTTATCCCAAGTTATAGAATAAAATTGTTAAAAACCACATTCATCATTAAATATTATTTTCAACATAGATTTTTAACATCTCTCAATGAGCATTACTTGATGCAATGAGTGCTAAGTGGAATTTTCAAAAATCATGAGAAATTAGTTAGTTACGACTACCTTTCATGGAAATGGTCATAGATGAATGACTTACTTAACGTAGTTGAATCCCAAAATGATATCTAATACTCCAATGATATAGATTAATTACGGTCTAATAAAAGCATGAAAAAACACATTTATAACTTAAAGTTTTCATAAAAACTTTATTATTAATTATTTTAAAGTCATTTAATAGAGAAATAATTTTAAAGTTTTAAAAACATTTAAAAGTATTTATTAATGAATGTAATATATATTAATAATTTTTGTATAGACTTATTTTAGTTTTTAATTTATTAAATTTTTAGACGAATAGAACTTTAGTGTTAGTTTATTTGGTTTTTTGTTGCTTAGTATCTAATTTCTTGGGAGGTGACAAGGTCAATTCTCTTTAGTTTGACCTAAAAAATTATTGGGAGAGATCAAATTTCTTAAATTGCAATTTTTTTTAATGAATTAACATGAATTCATATGAATGTTTTACAATGTTAAATTTTGAATTAACATGATTTCATATGAATTCTTTATAATGTTCAATTTATATTACATATACATTTAGCATCTTTATAAACAAAATAATTATATTTTTAATTGTATTAAAATCATCCTAATAAATATAATTATATAAATGTTGGACACCTAATCCTCAATGGGTTAGTGTGGAAGCTGAATAGACAAAAGGAGTCCAAGAGACCTTGGGATGTGAAACCCAATGGTCAAACCATGTACTATAAATGTATATCTCTTGTTAATAAAAATGTATTCTCATGTTTTATCTTTCAGATTATGTTGCTGCCCATGTGTGTTTAACATGGTATCAGAGCTGGTACGTTCATAACCCGCTCAATCCTGTGTGAGCCATTTTTGTTGTGGCCTATGTAAATCTGTGCTTATTTGTTTCAATGAAGTTTGTAGGTTTGTGTCTTTTTGAGCTTTTGTCAAGACAGAGTTAACGTTTCTCAGCCCTGCCATTCCTTTGTCACCTACCTTCTAAAAACGCTCCTTGCTCAGGCCTATCATCTCTGCCCTAGCAAAAATGCACCTTTGACTTGTCATTGAATGGCACAATATGTGTAACGCCACACTCTCACACTCTCAGTATTTCATTTGATTTCTACGCACCGTTACTCCAATATTGTGTGTCAGACAACTACGCTGCCCACTAAATCCACTGCCTCTCCTCTAGTTCGCAACATCACAACCTCTGCACTTCTGCCACTCGTCCTTCCCAATATCATAACTAAACAATATCATGTGCCTCTGCAGAACACTGCGACCATAGCTAAATTTAGCCTCTGCCACCAGACACACAATCCACATCACATCTTCTTCGCTGCAGGCAACCGTTCTGTGCCCTATAGTCATCTTCAGACAAAGCAGATCCCAACCCAAAGCCTAGTGCGATACCATCTTATTCCTTCTGTATATCTCAAAATTTTTAATATGAATATCAATGCTTTCGGGTGACAACAAGCGGATATCATTGGCGAGAACAGTGGTAATTTCACTTTTAGATGGGCCATCATTCCATAAAACCCTAGCATTAATGGTATTTGTATCAGCACTACTTGTAGATGTGTTTTCCATGCTGGTCAAGTGCACTTCCCAGGCGACCTCTTTGATCGTTGCATCAAAATAGTGAATATCGTCGTTGTCGTTTGAGCATTATGCAACACATGGTTGGTTCACCTTGCAACTGCCAGTCCTGTGAATCTTGTAATTGAGTGGACTCGAATCGAAATCTCGCTATAGTCTCCTCGACCTAGTTACTATCATTCAAATTCACGCTATAAACCAACCCTCTTCGATGTCCTCTTTCGTAATGCACATCAAAGTATGTGGGTAATTGAAAGTATCCATACACAGCAATCCCATACAACTCAGTTTCGGTAATATGAAGCGTTTCTCTGAGCAGAACATTATGTTTTCTCTGGTTCATACGTTGTCCACGACCTCAACATAGCAAAGCAGAATCAACAAGTTGTCTCTACACCCTCCTGCGGTTGCTCTTTCCTCTATGTCCCTTATGGCTGCCAGTTGCATCTCCTGAAGAATAGCTCCTCTTCTCATCTGTTCTTTCTTAATCTGCTCCTCGCAAAATTGTTGCTTCGACCCCACCTTTCAATAACAAATAAAATATTCGTGGGTGCATCGTAAATGTTTTTGGAAATGCATTTGGGAATCCGAAGTCTTCAAAGAATTTCCCCAAGATTGGAACTGCTATCCTCTTAAGCACACAAAGTGAAAGGATTTCATGTATAACTGCCACAGTACGCTTCTCCATTTCCGCCGAAGCTGGATCTAGATGTCTAGCATCTAAATAAGGTGATATGTACGGCTGTTCCATCCAACTCCTTGTCCATTCCATCATTTCCTTCTTCAACATCATCCTTAGCAGTAGGCGGACAACAAAAGCAGGATTGGGAGGCGAGCCATTCAGTATTGCACTAGTCAAATTTAAGCTCTTGCGGAGAAGCTAGAGCAAGTAGAAAGTCAATTGGCACATTCCCGTGTAAGCTCATTTTTGGTGCTTCCACACAGGAAGAAGGAGCAGGAATCACAACTTGCAAAGATTACGAAGGGCAACTCAAAAATTATTGTTGAGCAAGTGTGTGGACTGATGTCACAGGTTTTCAAGGACGTCTTGTTTAATTCAATTCACCAGTCAACAAAAACCGAAATTGCTTTTGGCGAGGGATCAGGACCTGAGCCCATGGTTGAGACCTGATGCTTGACTGAAAAGGCCTAGCTAATTGTGCAAAGTTGTTTTCCAATTTATGTCTCGTTTTTATCTTTCAATGATATGTTATTTTTCCATTGCATCAGTCTCTTGTTTCAAATGTGTTCATAGTCATATTCCCCATTATTATTATTCTACTTCTACTATTCAGGGAATTTTCTGAGTATTATACCTCTTTTTGCCATAGCAAGTGTCCTGCTCACCATTCCTTCTCAGTAAAGGGCTTGTGGGTGTGGCCTATATATACATATTCCTGATTTGAAAGTGAAGGATCGAACCAAGTTTGCAGTTGCTGCTGCCCCAGTGTGGCATTGTATTTAAAACTCATTATATTTTTTGTGTACATATATATGCATTGATTCCTTGATTCGACTGCTGCATAAGAGTTTGGTGGGCTGTATAAAGGCAATGATTGTTTTGACAAATAAGAGTAATCTTTTGTGGAGAAAAGTTTATTCGATTGTATTGTCAGAACATAGTGTTGGTCATGAGTAAACTCTTAGTTTTATGTAATGGATTGTAATTGGTGCTTGCTGGTTGCACACTCATCATTTGTTGCACATATATAAAGAATATCGCTGGTTGTGATCAATTTTTAAGGTGTAATTTTGACATTGAAGAAAAATGGCCAGAATCAATGAAGTATTAGAGTTCCTCAAAACTCAGATATTGTCTACTACTCGTGATACATTAAAAGTCAACAAAGTTTCTCTCACAAACACTCAGGTCTGTCAACAAAATGCACAAAAGAAAATTGATTTTTTGCAGCTCGAATCTTAGCTACAACAAGAAGAAATAAAACATAGGAGTCATTCTGAAACTGAAATGGACTCCCATAAAGCGGCAGTTGTACATGCAGATGCATAAATTCAGTTTGCACTTCCCAAGCCCATCATCAAACCTTGGGAACAACTTGTCCACAACAAGGACATAACTGGTCTTGGATATGACAAGGATGTGTCCTCTCATATTCCAGACTACTCCAAGCCCATTCAGTTTCAGAGTGTTGGATTCATTCATGACAGTTCATATGTTATGAAACCAGCTCACAAAAAGATAGAAAAGATGGTTGAATGCCTTAGAATTCAGCCTCTTCGAGGGGGCAACCTCCTTTACATTACACAAAGGAACAATTCTTGGATGATTCAAATGACAAAACCTCCTTTCTATATATAGGAGTCTAAGGGGTCACAATATAACCAAGCCAACTTAACAATAATAATATAAAGGCACAAAAACAAAAATAGAAGGATTCTATGGGGCACAATAATAACAATATGGAGCAATAGGAGCACAACAATATTAATAAGAGATACAACTACAATATTAATGGGGGCATCACTAGTATTATAGGGACCTAACATGCCCCTCTCCTTCAAAAAAATGTTGTCCTCAACGCTTGAGTAGTTTTGGATGCTTCTATATAAAATTCTCATCCTCCCATGTGGAATCTTCAACCGATAAGTTCTTCCACTTGATGAGATACTCTGAAATGGATCAATTTCGTAGTTGTCGAGTTCTTGTTTCTATGACTACTTCCAGTTCTAATATAATTTTTCCTTCCTCGTCAAGTTCTAGCAATATTGTTTGAACTGGGAGCTTGTCGCCTATAACCTTCTTTAAACATGAAACATGGAAAATTGGGTGCACTTGAGAAGCTACAGGAAGCTCCAATTTGTATGCCATAGTACCAATCTTTTGCAACACCTTGTATGGACCATAATACAACGATGATAATTTATTATCCTTCCTAGCTTGCTTGAGGGACATTTTCTTATATGGTTATAGCCGTAGAAATACCCAATCACCTACAACAAAACTTCTTTCGCTACAATGTTGATCTTCCTGTTGTTTCATTCTATTATGTGCCAACACGAGGTTATCCTTTAAGAGTTGGAGGACTTGTTGTTGATGTTCGATGTGATGTTCCACTGCTTGAACCT
>APFE030104016.1:5419-35814 GCA_000404065.3 Pinus taeda | reverse complement strand
TGTCACTCTTTCATTGAAGTATATACAAGCCTCAGTTTTATAAGAAGAGCTATTTGTTATCCTTATCTCTATCACTGATTCCATAGCCCAATGGTAGCAAGTCTCCATCTTCCAATCTATAAACATATAAAATCACAAACCATAGAGTTAATCATCTATCCATATCTTTAATCAATATCATTAACCCTTTGAGAGAGCCCTCTCAGGCTAAGGAGGCTAAGCCTTAGCTAAAAGATTGGTTTGAAATAGTTACTTGAGGTCTTCCTGGTCTTCAGCCTTCCAGGGTTAGATTTTGAGATAACAGCACCAAGGTACCAAAGGGGTGTTTCTAAGTCAACTTCCTAGATGATGAGCTAATGTTGAAAGGAAGCGACCCATCGCAGGAGGGCATTTATGTATCCCCCCATCAACAACACAAAACGGGTATGATGATTTGAGACAAGATGATCATAATGATGCTGATATGGAACTAGATTAGAAATGACAGACATTGAATGAAGGGTTAAGAATATTTTAGCAAATATTCACTGAATGACTTCTCTTAAACACATTGACGACACTAAAATGGAGTTGGAAGCATTGACCCAAAACCAAAATAGAGGACTTGAAAAGGTATGATAAACCAAAAGACAAGAATATTTCCCAACCCGACAACCATGGAGATGAAGTGTAAGAGTGTGTTTTTCAAGAGTGACTCGAAGCCATTAACAAGTGGAGTGTCCTGTTTTCCCAGTTTCCCCAACCATTGTTGTTCAATACCTTTTTATTTTTGAAAAGTTTGTGGAGGATAACATATGCTTGATCTATAAGTTCATCCTTCATATGAATCCCTCCTAGTATGTTTAATGAACCTAGATAAGGAGTGGTTTGGTCTTGTCATGTATGGCGAATCCATTGCTACTTGATGTTTTAATGAGTCCAGTGAAGGTGAAAAATTGACATCTTTTTCATGTTTAGGGTGTTTGAAAAATAGGTGAAAAAGAAAACTCCAAAGGTTCCTTTTCATGGATAGTTTCATGAGTCTAAAAAGGCAGAAAAAAAATACTCAAGAAAACCTCTTAGCCTTGTTCGACTAAGGTATTCCTTTTTCGTATGTAGTCCATCTCATTCCGAAAAATGGTTAAACTTATACTGAGTAGATGTCTTTTCATTTATTTTAAAGTGTTCAAAAAGACAAGTTTTCGACAATATTTTCATATTTTGGGAGTCTGAAAAGATCTGAAAGAGAACTCTAGGAGGGTTCCTTTTTTCCTAATTTTACAGAGCTCGAAAAAGTGATAATATTTTACTCTTGGTCGAAATGATATTATTCCATTCAAAACATGATAGAACGTGTTAAAAAACTTTCGACCTACTCAAAACACCATCAAATTGATTAAAAATACCCGTTTCATGATAAAATTGAATTGTAACTAGGTCAAAACATTAAATATGAATAAAATAATGGAGAAATGACCATAAATATCTGAAATGACATTTCATTTTTACCATTTCACATTCACCATTAGACATTGGAGCTTTGAGTTCTTTTTACCCTTGATCTTTTGCAATTGTTTATGGTCAATCTGGAGGATCATTTAAGGCGTTGCTACTTCCAGGTAGGAGTTAAGACCTTTCTCTTTCTTTTCATGGTGGCATTTTGCAGTTTAATGAACATTTTTTGGATTTTGGGAGGCACTAGGGCACAAATATTGTGCCCCTGGATCAACGCACCCCTAGAAGGTCGAAAGGTGCATTGATCTTGGAGAATTAACACTGGAGGGGGTGTTGCAACACACTGTCCTCCCTTAGGGAGGTGCATTGGGCACAAAACCCAAATTTGTCCACTAGTTTCTCTCAAAATTTGTCAAGTTTTTTGCATGAAATTGATCCTAATGATTCCCTTTGTGATGTTTCAAGACTTCATTGCTACAAAATGTCTTTGATATGGCAGGAAAGAGAACATGAAGAATAAGATATGAATGCATCAAATGATCTTGCTACCATCCAGGCACCAAGAAATCGTGGATTGCTAGAATTCTTCTAACTTCCTGGAATGATGCAACAGATGGAATTACTTTAATATCTTGTATGTGCATGGGATGCTCAAGCACATGCATTCCAGCTAAGGAGCACATCTTCTTGAGATAAAAGTAGAAAACATATATTTCTTGACAGGTCTATCTAGATGAGGTGTCCCCATCTCTTTCACAAGTACGAGAAGGGGAGGAGAAATAGTCAAGGATTATGTCGCCACTCATTGTAGACCTCGAGCCCAATCGACCAAATATGGGACAATCAATATAATAGACATGGTCTGACCACCTCTACAAACGATCCTGTTCATTATCGCCAGATTGGTAAGTAGCTCTACACTACAGGTGGCCAATAGGTCATATATGCAATATGCTCTAGAATGTATACAGGTAATCGTCTTCAACTGGAGCGAGGGAGTGTTGGTCAACATGAAAGAACAACTAACTAAAGAAAAAGTTGGGAGACTAAAGAATTTTGGATATGGAGCAATCTTGGTCTCCTTTTTTCTAGAGAGGATTCCATTGCTGCAGCCTCATCCTATCTTACTCGAGCCCATTGATGTGAGAATTTCATAGATGAGGAGGTGGATAGATCTCATGCACCATGTAGGTCCATCATCCATGAGCTTCACACCGGTTTTCTTCAGATGGTTGTGCATGTAGTTTATTATGGTAGATGATTATCCATACACAAGGGTGGATTTCCGTGGAGACCCATAACTTGTGCTTCCTAAGGGAGATAAATGAGATGTTATAGGTAAGATATTTTGACCATTTTTTGTTTTTATTTTTACAATTTTTTGTGTTTTTTATGTTTCCGAGACTAAACTATCAATTTGTACATGTAGATATTAGACCCTTTCAACCCATGGGTATCTCATATCTCCAATGAGTGGAAGACCCACAACTAGCACCAACACCAATACAGGTTGCTGCAATAGGATAGGAAGTACTATAGGATCTCAACACAACAGAGACCCTCGCAGAGGTAGAACATCATATGGAGGGGTTGACACATGGGATAGATGAGACCATGGTCGACCAAATTCCTATTCAATTACAATGACATACTATTGGAGTGCCATGGTATATAGGCCAACTACTACGCAAGATAGCTCGTGTAGTGTCATGCTATCATGAGCATTATGATTAGTCTACTAGGAGGCATACTGCCATATTTTCATGTATATTTTTGGATATGATAGGCCGTGTGGCCATATGTGTCTTGGGCACAAATTTTGTAAGACCAAACATTTATATATAAGTATATTTAGTATTTCCTATGTTTCTATTATCACTTTTAGCTGATGTGATGTGTATTGAAATTATTTACATGTGTTGTAGATTTCTATCTAAAACATGATTAGCCAATGCATTTGTCAATGTATTTAGATTTCTAGAAATGTGTTGATATTGGATGTAATGAAAGTGTCTTTCTAGAAGGAAAACCCTTAAGAACATGTGAAGCATAGTTGGACTTCTAACTGAGTAGACATTAGTCAACTGTAGTAATATGAGTTGTGAGTCCAATCTGATGACTATACGACACATACCATGTGAAATATCATCAGATAATACTTCGATCACCGCGCTATACTTAGTGATGTTATTGGTAGAGAAACTAAGATAAATACCTTGTAAACTCACCAACTCGCCATCTGGATTGAATATGGCCCACGTTACGGAAGATAGTTTTTGAGTAATACAACTAGCACCATTAGCATAACCAACAAATGGTTCCAAGGGTGTTGACATCTGTAAACCAATTGTAAACATGATTAATAGAAACTGAAGGAAATTATGAAGGAACACACTGCAAACAAACTCAACACACCAATATACAACATGTACAGTGTACTACACAAAATCAAACATAGTATTTTTTAATGTATAACCCATTTCTAGGCTATGCCATTGGAACTCCATCAAAATCTACTATCTTATAAGCCCCTTTTGCAAGAACATGTTTGACGAGATATGGACCTGACCACATTGGCTCGAACTTTCCTAGTCCTAATTTATCAGTCTCTTGATCATAAATCAGAACAAGGTCTCCTTATGAGAATATGCGAGGCTTGACGCTCTTTTCATACTGTGCCTTGATATGTATCTTATGAGCTTCATTAGCTATAGCGGCATCATGCAGTGTCTCATCTAAAATCATGAGATGTAAAAGGTGTTCCTCTTTTGTAGAAGTGGGAGGAAGAAGTTTTATAGCTAGATTCATTGATGGAATCTCACGTTCTATCAAAAGGATAGCTTCCAGACCATAAACCAACTGAAACAGTGTAAATCCTGTAGCAGTCGTAATGAAGGTTCGGTATGTCCACAAGGAAGAAAAAATAAGCAAATGCAATTCCAATTTATGGACCCCTATCATATGTTGAAGCATAGTTTTAAGAACCTTATTGATAGCCTCAACTTGTCCATTCACCTGTGGATATTAGGGAGTGGAACTTTCATGGGAAATTCCGAGATGGCAGTCAGTTCGGTCATCATATGATTCCGGAAATGCTTTATGAGATCTGTAACTATGGCTTGTGGAACACCAAATTGTGTGATGACATGGTTGAAAAATAAATATGCAGTTGTTTTGCTCGTATTGTTAAATATAGGCATCACGTCGGTCCATTTGGTAAAGTAATCAACCACTACAATAATATAGCCACGACCCCGGTCGAGTGAAGGTTACATGTCATGACATCAATACCCCATTTCAAAAAAGGACCTAAAATGATAACAGGATGCATAGGTATTGGTGGAGCATGAGTCTTATGATAAAAAGTCTGGCATGAATGACACTTTTGGACATGAGAATTTAATCGCAAAAAAATAGTAGGCCAAAAGTAACCAATACGTAGGGTCTTCTATGCAGTAGCATAACCAGATAAATGAACACCACATGTCCCCACATGGAACTCATTAAGGACTTTCTCGGCCTCCTCATGAGTGAGGCATCTCTAGAAAACCACATCGATACCACGACGATAGAGGGTGTTGCCAATGAATATATAATCTTTGGCTTGATATCGAATACGTAGCTACTTAGAGTGAAAGGTATTAGACCAGAAAGTCTGGGTATGGAGATATAGAAGGATGTCTCCATACTAAGGGTCAGACGACGAAATTAGAAACAATGACTTTTCTGGGATTGAAATTCAGACTTGGATTCAGAACCACGAGTGAGAAGGTCACATATCAGAGCTTTGGTTGGATTTTTTTGTCTTGGATTTGATGAATCCTAGTAAAAAATCCTACAGTATGATGATCCATTTGGAGTACTTTCCTCTCAGCAATTGACATGATAAAATTTATGTCACAGGGTTGCAATCCAAAATAACCATAGTTTTCTAGAGCATAATATAATGGCATAATCTTTGGACAACTTGAACGACCGCCAAAGCTAACTTCTCAATGTGACTGTACTTGACTTCGGTATCATTGAGATTCTGACTCAAGTAGTAAATGGGATATTTAGTCCCTACATCATCCTCTTGGACCAATACCATTTCAATGGTAGTAACTACAATGACGAGATACATGAAATAATCACACTGGTAATCTCGGGGATATAACAAAGATGCCCGAATCATTACATCTTTCAAGCCATCAAACATCATTTGAGAAACGTCCTCCCAATTAAAGGGAGCCCATTTTTTTAACAGGTGAGTGAATCCTTTGGTCAACTAAGCATAGTTAGGGACACACCTCCATAGAAAGTTAGCCTTCCCTTGGAATCGTTGGAATCGAAGGAGGGAGGAGGGCACATGAAGATCTATGATTTCCCGAACTTTCAAAATATTGATACGAATTCTGTGTTTTGAAACCAAAAAACTGAGAATTCAGCCAAAGCTAACACAAAACACACATTTGTGAGGTTTTAATAGAATATTGTAATGCCTACATCGTAATAAAATGGCTCTAAGATGCATCGGGTGATCATCCCTATGTTTCAAGTAAGTAAGGAGATAATCCAGATAAGTTTGCACGATGTGTTTGATATCATGAAAGGCATAATTCATCACCCTCTGAAACATAGCCCCAACATTCTTCAACCTGACAGGGAGTTTCTAGTATGCAAATGTAACCCAAGGATAAATAAATGAAGTTTTAGGTTGATCCATTGGGGGAATGTTGATCTGATTATAGTCGTAAAATCCATCCATGAATGAATAGATTTCACAACTAGCATAGTCATCAACAATATGGTTGATGAATGGGGTGGGATAATTATCTTTCAGACAAGCACGATCTATGTCCTGATAATCGACACATATATGAATTTTTCGTTGTTTCTTCATGACACGAAGAATATTTGACACCCAATCAGTCAAAGGAACTGGATAGATGAAACCAACGCGTAGAAGTTTTTCAACCTCAGATTTAATCGCCGAAGCCTTCTTGGGATGTACCGGGCGAAGGCGCTACCAGACTGGCTTAGCATCAGGATACAATTTTATTTCATGAACCACAATGTTTGGATCGATCCCTAACCTTTCTTCATAAGACCAAGCAAAGACATCTCAAAACTCCTGAAATAGAGATTTATAAATCTTAATCTCATCCAGAGAGAAAGACATGCTGATATGTAAATTCTCGACAATGTTAGGTTTAATTGAGATATCGAGAGGGTTGGTCTCTCCAACATTCGATAGTTTTTTCTCAGAATTGAATTCATGAATGGAAAAAAATTCGTAGAGAGATCAACGATATTGATTTGATAAATGCCATTAGAATTCTCCTTGATGGAATTTGACAAGGATGAACGATGGTCATGATCATCCCACATCGCATCATCTGGCATCATGACATCCATGATATTCTCATTGGTAGTGAATTCACGAGAGAAAGTATCAGAAGACGTTCCATAATCCAATGAGAAATCGACCCAATTAATCAAAGAGACTAAGTTGGAATCACAAGCTAAATGAATGAATTCATAATCAAGCTCAATGGGTATAAGAGGCATACAGTCGCCAAAACTATTAATGTTACTTTCATCTAGTACTGCCCAAGGATCATTTGGAATAGTAGAATAGGATATCATATTGATATAGGAAACTGAAGAGGAGTTGTCGGAAGTGAAGGAGGAGGAAGCGAAAATGTTCCCATGAGAGAGGAATCCTTAAGTAATCTGATCCGGGCATGCTGGTATGAGTGTATATTTTCCCCTACGAGAGGGACACTTCTAGTAACTGGAGAAATAGAGGAGAAAAATGTGAGTTGATCAATTACTACTATGATGCCTTTATGAGGAAAGGAGATCATCTGGAAATAAGTCGAAACGACAACAACCATGGTGTAAACCTAGGTGCAACCCAATAGAATATTATAATCGAGTGGTCCATTAATAACTTTGAATTTTATGGATATAGATTTACCTCCCAATTCTACTTTATTCCATAAAAAATGTTCAAGGTGGTGGGTGACTGACGTAATTGAGGAGAAATAATGGCTTTCCAGTAAGACAAGGACATGATGCAGGTTGAGGCTTCCTCATCCACAATAGAATGATGAATGTTCTTACCGTAGATGACAACTTGGATCATAAATGCTAATTGAGTTGGAAGTCTAGATGTATAGTTCTCATGATTTAAAATGACTAGGTTGGAATTTGAAGGCTCGATGCATGCAATCGTGGAAAGTAAAGCCTTTTTCTGGGCGGGACAATTCTACAACACCTCAAGGGTATACATGGCTGATGGAGACTGAGCTAAGTCCTCAATGATGCTATAATTCTGAGTAGCTCTTGTGCGAGGGTTGAAATCAAATTTATGGGTAATGCCCTTTGGAGGTTTAATAGTTAATTTTGTAGGAATCGTAAGAGGAGAAGGATTTGATGGAGATGCAGCTGAACTAGTAGGTTGATGAGTAGTTTGATCATTTGGGGGATTCACATTACCATTAGTCTTTATTACGGGTAGCCTCCATAATCTTAATTTTTGATGTAGTGTAAGAAAGCATCAAAACCGAGTTAGAGGAAGTAGGGTCCTAAGCAACCAAATGAGTCTCATGATTTGGAAATAGATCTGTCAACATGACGGGTGAAGTAGATGATTTCAGAAATTGATTCACTTCTTCCTGGAGGGGATAGTCACGAGTGAAGCGTTCCTCATTACAAATAAGGCATGGGTAATGAGGTTTCCATTTCTCATCATAAGATTTACTTTTTTGTTTATCCCACGAAGGAGAATCTTTGTTCTTCTTACCTTTTCCTTTCTTCTTACTTCTTGGTTGTTGTTGAGAGTTACCTTTATCAGAATGAATGACATTGATATTGGAAGTAGACATCATAGGAGGATTGGATGGAGCGATTTGGGTAGTTGTGGTAAGAGAAGTACTAGATGGTTTATCGACTGACTGTGAACTGGTAGGAACAATCACGCCAACAGCAACATAAGATTCTTTACTAGGAGCTTAAGGAAAAATGTTTGAAGGACGGGAAGCATTTGGTATCTTATCACAAAGTGTTCTAGATTGGGTATAAACTAGATCTAAGTATTGGGCATGAGAAATTACTTGATCTTTGGTTACAAATCCACCCTTAGCTATGTCTTCTGTTATAGGGGCCAACAGAGACTTAGTAAAATATTCTGCTAACAATTGATATGGAACATATGTCTTAACCAACTAACAACAACGTCTCCACTCATGAATATGATCACAAATGTGAGTGGAATCAGATTGTTTGAAGTTGGTGAGAAGTTCCATTCCCATTTTGTATCTGATGGGCAACTAGAAATGTGTGGGGAAGGTGGTAGCCGAGGCACTGAAATTGTTAAACAAAGATCTCGATAATTCAATATACCATTTAGCTTCGTATTGGTAAGAGTGTGATGGAAAAGATGTAATCAAATCGAATCATCAATAATGGAGTTTGATGAACACCACAAATGATAATTCATGACATGCGTTGATGGGTCTTCTCCAGGATTTCGATTGAATTTTTGGATATCAGAAGGCAATATCGTAGAAATAATCATCCACCAAGGTAAATGAGAAATAGGATCATTGGTGAGCTAAGTCAAATTGGGAAATTTTAGAGTTTCAACAAATGACAACAAACTGTTAAAATCTAGCAGAGGATAACCTGGATAAGAGGGAATAGCCTGAGAAAAAGGTATCTACGCTCCATGATAGGGAGGTTTTTGATAAAGAGGAACCTGGGTTGACATAAATTTTAACTTATTGAGGTACATATTGATAAGTAGGAATTCAAGATTTGGATGACATAGGTTGAGAATTCAAAAATGGATCGAAAATCGAACTAGGTTGTATGGGAAAAGTAGGTTGCCAAACATTAGTAACCATTCCAAGATATTGAGGATTTAGATAAGGCTGAGAAATAATTTTAGGTATACCAAAAATAGGTTTCCTCCATGCTATAGGAGGAGGGGATGATGGGGGAAACTACCCCCCTTGCGAAGGGTACCCAATAGTAGGAGAGTTAGGCTTTTGAAGGTAACCAAGCCCAATAACATAGGGATAACCTGTTGTTCAATTGTAGGTGTAGGTGGAGGAGAAGGAGAAGGTTGTATAGCGCTCATTAACGAAGTTCCAGATGGAATTCTAGGAATATGTAACAAGGGAGAGGTCAATGGACTAGATGTTGCATCAGAGAAGGTACTAGATATTGACTGATAACCAGGTGGGATGGACGGGCTACCATACAGATGTTCCTATGGTGATGTCATAAAAATGGATGAAGAAGAAACACTAGTTTTCTCAGCCATAGAGGTGGACACAACCTGGAAAAACATAGTGGATTCAGTCATGGTTAATTGTTCCAAAGAAGTTTGTCATGAGAAACTCATGGGTGAGCGGGAAGAATCAAGTGAAGGAGTTTGTGCTGGAGCTTGAAGAGGAGGAAGAGGGTGAGCTTGATAAAAATGGAGTCCACTCCATTGAACATGAGTAGAGGGAAGAGGTTCTTCCTGTGGGTTATGTTCGATACTCACAAGATCAGGTGGAAGAGGTTCACCGTCAAATCCAAGATATATAGTTTGCGGTTGTGTCTGAGACAAAGGAAGAGAAGAAAAAAGTCCTAAAGTAACAAGTGAAAATGGTTGAGGTACCTCAGGTTGAATAAACTCAGGTAATAAGGTCTCTAATTTAGTATATTTAGGTTCAATGACCTCAGGAAACAAATTCTCGGGTGCTTTAGTTTCAACTGTGTCAGATTCACCAACAAGTGATGAAGTGATCTGAGGCTCAATACTTAAAGGGAAAGATGATTATGGTAGATAATATTCAAGAGGAGGACCATAAGTAGTTCTTGAAGTTCCTGATTTGGTAGTTTGCATCTTCTTATGCTTTTGACGATGACTATGAGTAGCCTCTAGTGGAAGAGGTGGATTGTTTTTCATTCTACGCGCATAAAAGAGAGGAGGGGTGTGTTATTCCATGTTGGATAAATAAATTTTAATAATTAACACAAAAATAAATAAAAAATAGGGCAATACTAGGCATAAAGGTTTACCAAGCAACCATGAATTTCAATATACACCTTGGTGAACCAAGGACTTAACATATGTGTAGGAAATCTCCTTGAATGTTGTGTTCAGTGTATCACGATATACAAGGCAATTGACTCGGTTACCTATGGCGAGGATAGCAACCTATGGTGGAATTCTAAAATATACACGACAGTATGTGGAAGTGCAGTCTGTATTATTGTTGCCTAATGTGTAACCATTTGATGAGAGTGTTCCCATATACTTTTCGTGCGTGGAGTGCCATACAATATACCCAAAAGTACATCGAGTACGATCTGATACACTTACGTACATGGAACGAGATATCATCCCCGCGATAAAACACTGGAAAAAAAAGACAACTCCTACGTTTAACGATGTTGGAACACGTCTCTAACCTAGAACTCTAAATTTTTACATTGATATGACAAATGATCCTTAGGTTGATTCAAAATATTTTAATGTTTATCTTTGATTAGGTTTCAATTTCATGGCTCACTGCAAATTTCACTTGAATATCCTAAAATGCAAGCTAGCATGAAGAAATGGAAACTTTCACTTTCAATGAGAATCTATTTAAAAGAGGGAAGAGACAAATAATATGTATCAAACAATAACTAAGTGAAATTCCCTAAAAAGTGACTGTTCCAATTCAAATTTTACTCACAAAACAATATATGTCAATGAAAGGGGATTTTTATTTCCAATTCCCTCTTAATTTTCAAAATGAGAGAAAACTAAGATCCACGTTTAATCATTGATAAAAGCAAACTTTTCATAATGATGATTGGAACACCAATTCTTTCAAGTGCTCAATGACTAAACAAATCAGATTTCTAATGAGCTAATGGCAAGAACAAAGGAAAATCTAAATAAATTATCATCAAAGGAAATCAAAACCACAAGAAAACCCTATGGAGGATTTTGAGAAACACTAAGACATTAAGGGACAAAAGGAAGAGCAATAGGAAGAAGGTTGGACAGAGAGAAAACCAAAACAAGGAAAATTTTGGCATGAAACAGGGATCAACACAGGTGATTAAGGGGCACTAGTGCTTTGCAACACAGACATAGAGAGGGCTGGGGTGCGCTGCAACACAGGTACAAGGAATGCTAGGGTGCATTGCAACACATTGTATACATACTAGAGGGTGCGTTGATCAAGGAATATCAAGTTATGACACAAAAATTGCAATGGAATCTCAATGACAGGTCTTCTTATGTCTAATTAGGACTGGGAGAAAATATACATATCAAAACAAGAGGAAAAATAGACACTAAGGCCAAGAAGAAACCACTAAGGGATTGAATAAATCCTCGGTATGGTCACCAATTTGTTATAAGGAATCTATGACTGTAGGCATAAGTGTCTTCCCTAGTCCTGGTGGACTGACCTAGAGGAAAAAAATGTAAAGGGCATAATGTCTTCCTTAAAGTAATTTAATGATGTGATAATGCCTAATTGGAATATTTCGCAAGCTTCACGCCTTCCTCATCTTGTATGCTCCAATCATAGCTCCGACCTCTATAATTAAAACCTTCACAATCAACCAAGACAAGCCAAATATCTACGACATCTATGTAGCATAATCCAAGCTCTTCATTCAATAGATGAACATGGTATCGAAATATATGAAATCATAACATCATATATAGGAAAACAATCTACTCTTTATATTAATAGAAATGGAGAGAGTTACAACCAAAAATAGGAGTTGATCTTGTAGAAGAACTCCCCAAGTTGACTTGTCCTTTCCTTGCCACAAAGTATGCCTCTATGCCACCATAATGCATGGAATAATGACTCTCAAAGCAACAACACAAGGGTAGAACAATCTCCAAAAGACAACCCCTTGCCCATGGATGGCTGTAAATATATAGATGGGGGAGTTAGTTCATGAATTATTATCCATATACCAATCTAGGCTTCAGATCCACTTGAGATGGGAGGACGAGCTCAAGGGATAAGAGGTGAAAATGCCAAGGTAGCATCAGATAGGATTCAAGACTCTTATCCAAGGTAAATGGTTGAAACAACCTCAGAAGGATTCTGGAAGAGGAAGCTTCAAGATTCTTTTTAGTTTTCCTAAATTTCTAGAATCAACACACCCCCAATACTGAGCAACCTACTGGTGATCAACGTTGGTGCAAAGAGGGTAAACCTGGTAGTCAATGCTAGTCCCTAAAGGGCCAGGGTGCGATGGGCCTTAAAATCTTGGAAAATCAGCAATCAAGAGAAGAAACCTAGGGATTCAACATAGTCATGCTTAGGAATTTGTGTAGCAATGATGACAATGTGTGAAAGGATGTGAATTGGTCTCGTTTGAAGGCCTATTAACCAGATGCGACAAAATGGCCTATAACACCCACCCTACCAAAACCCTTTCCGTCATATTCATAATTTTTTCAAACTTGAGCTCGTCCCCAAGAATCAATGCGCTATCTGGCTCCCTTACTTTAGCACTTTTAGACTTATTTCCTTTCCTTTTTCTATGCTTTCCTCTGATCCTATACCACCATCTCGAGAAATAGACTATCCATTCAAAGGACTCGACGAGTGCCCAGCCTCCAAAATACCTTAGCCTTGTGAAAATGAACTCTTTGAAGAAACCTACCCTCCCAATAAATTCGCATTGATAGGAACATACCCATGATCACCATATGGGGGAATGGAACAATCAAACAATTCGACATCAATGTCAAAATATACAATATAGCTAGGGTTAATTAAATAGTTCCCACACAAACCTGAAACCACCTGCCCGACTAAGGGAAAAACCTTAAGTTGGTATGGATGAGAGAAACATCCTTCTGGAAAGCTCAAAGCTTCCAAGGAAATTTAGGTTGTACTAAAGAATCCCCCATAAGACAATGGCCATGCTTGGCCTTCCAACTGCACCTGACCGGGAAATTCCAGAAACCCATTTTTTTGACATTGCCAGTAAAGGGTCCTGATTAAGGTAATCATTTGAAACCTTTGGAAAAGCGATGTATAAAAACTTGATTCCGTGGAGCCAACTATCAGGGCTGGAAAAACTGCCTGATGCTGAGGTAGAGAACCCATCCAGATGGAAATGTCCTCAAGAGGGTTCGCTGAATAATCAATGACATATTCCTCCATGTTGGCAATTAACAATAGTGGGTAACTTTGGCAACCCCTATAACACCTCTACAGGAGATTTCCAAACTACTAGAACTTCAAAATATAATCACCACTTCCACCTTGGAGACAGATGGATAACCCCACAGATAGTGTAGAACCCAATACCACCTCAAAAAACTAACGAATAACCCTCAGATACCCTTACTTGTTTGCGGGCTATGGAATGTGAACCCTAACCAAACCCTATATTCAGTGGTGGCCAAATTTGTGATGCACACCGTAGAGCCATCTCCCTCCCCTGACAATGATCTGCTCACTTGAAAAATCAAGGATTCCCACTTATGTTCAATTTTAATCACTTTTTTACCATTGGGTTACTATATCAATGTATTATACATTATACACCAATCATATGTGAATGTAATTAGTTAATTAGTAACTAGTAAAGAAACTAACCCTGGCATAACATACATATGATAATTACTAAATCTATTTATGCACTTCACACTTCCCATAAACTATTCATTATAAAATACAAAAAATTCTTTCTCAAGTTTGAAATGAAATACTATTACAAATTATTTTATTATAGTACCGATCCCTAAAATAAATCCCTAATGCATCATCAAGATTCGATTCTTCTTTATATTTGTCATTCAATAGTAACATATTAATGTGATAAATACTTTCTGTCTTTAATAATAAGAAATCATGTTATTATATCACCGGTTCTATGCACATTAAGATTTTTCCTTTTTCTTCGCTCATAAATAATACGACTTAAATTTATTTATTTCCATATGTATTTTAGTGAGTAAAATGCATTACATTAATTACATGATCAAAATGTTGAAGGGAGATACTTAATAATCAATTTTAATACAAATTTAATCAATTTATTTTAAATATCATAAAATTTTTTATAATTTCAAACAATCAATATATTTAAAATAAGTTATATATATCAATATATATATAATTCGCAAAAAAAAATGCATTTAACTAGTTTTTATTTATATTTATTTATACTTAAATTTGAAAATGAAAACACATCACTGAGATATATATATATATATATTTTGAAGAACAAATTAATTGCAATAATTCCCTTCATGAAATAAAAAAATGTTCCTCCTCCCATTATGAGTATACATCTTTAGATAACAAAAAACCATTTCATATGATCAAAACCATAATTATTAATTATCCTTGAGTACCCACTTTATTTTTTATTTTTTATATTTTGATGGGGTGTTGTTTTGGATACAGGGTTTTTTTTGGAAAGTGTACCATCCTCCCAAATGTCTCATCCTTGTAATGGTGTGGCAAAGGCTAGTTGTGGAGTGAGCAAGGGTAACAGGTGGGTTCGTCATTTTAAATTGGCAGTTATGATGATCATAAGGTAGTAGTTTGAGGTATGTGTGAAGGGAGACGAATATAGTTGTTGGGGTAGGGTCCCCAAGGGTCAGTTTTGGGGCAAAAATCCCAAGTTTTGTTGTATACAATGTAAAGTCTCCACATGTTGTAGTCGTGGAGCGCATAGATAGTAAAGTGTCATAAAGGGTGTTACCCTTGTTTTATATGAGTTGAGTCAACTTTTGAAGATCTACCCATGGTCCACGGACCATGGGATTGTATAAAAGGGTGTCTTAGGATGTCTAAGAAAATAAGTATCAATGATGAAGAGGAATGTAATTGGTTGGTAGAGAAAAGAGCGAAGAAGTCTTAGAATAGAAGAGAGGCTCTGTAGCTGTGTGCACAGAGGCCTAGAGTGGAGTCCACAGCTGAGTGCGTAGACCCCTGCAGCTGAGTGCGCAGGGAAGACTTGAGTATGTAAGCAGAACTGAAGTATTAATAAAGGGATTATTCTAGAAATTCCTACATTTTGCCTATTTACTTATGTTATGAATGAATGCGCTTTTATGTTGTAATGACTGATGGGTTTATGAAGTAATATTGTATTGATGTGCGACTTTACATAATTGATGTTGTTATATGAATGCACTTAATATTCATTGTTTACGCGAAACATATCTTATTGCATATTAACGTTCTTAACGCTTAGGCTGATCTGGGTAAATATAGGATTAAGAGTAATCAAAGAGGCGTGTAAGTAGTTGATTCACCTATCTAGGGTCTGCGAAAAACAATCAAAGACCTTCGCAAAGGTCTAGATGTTGATTAAAGGGAGTTATATCGATAAGCCCTAAAGGCTTATCGATCTGCGCGAAGGTAGATTTAGGGCATAAAACGACATTACACTAATCTTTGGGTGTGGAAAATTGGTTCCAACATCCCCCCATACTGCTTCGGGTGAGACTTCAGTCCGCGCAAAGCAAATTGATGTTGAAAGGGCCAATAGTGTAGGGATTTATTTGGAAAAACTAACTCTAACCCTGGATCAGGACCCACTAAGCCAACAAATGGTTATGTTGTCGAGACAAGGATCTACATAAGGAGATGTGTGATGTTACGTCACTGGAATCCAACTAAGAAGGAAATTGAGGAGTGGTTGGATAGAAAGATCCACGAATTCGCGATGCAAGAAAACAAAAATCTATGTCTGACAAAAGACTAGTGGTTGGATAGATATCTATACATAGAGATATATGAGATTTTCTTATATTCCTTCCAAATCAAACTATACGAGTGGATCGCTAAATTGGCAGATGACCAAGGAAGGTGGAGGCTTGATGGTCCAACAGTGTGGACCTCGGAGCTAGTGCGGAGATTGGAAGCCTCTGAATATAAGATCGTGTGTGTTGTTGATCACTAGCTTGATTGCGTCATAGGAGGATTTGTGACAGAATTCGCGGTCGATACCTAAATTAGCTACAGCGAAGTAGAGTGACGCTTCTTCAAAGGACCGCGAGTAAGTATTTAAGATCTCTGAATATTTGGATTAAGATGCTTTTGTGTGAGAAGCGGGTTATGCCATTACCTTGATGTTTGGAGCTATGCGAAGTGGAAAGTTATTCAGGGATAAAGGGAGGGCATGCCTTGAATATAGCCCGTTGATTGAGCCTCCTTTGAGTGATGACGAAGGAGCAACACAAGCTTCACCTTAGAGTGTTGTCCAGTTAATAAAGCAAGGGTTTTCGCAAATACCTCATCCATGCACACCACCTCCACCTTCACCTCCACACCATACACCTTCACCCACACCACCACCACCTCTGCCATCATTCAATATGTCAAATACAATGAAGCTGCTCGTTTTCAAGGGCTTGGGAAATGAGGACCCGGACGAGTTTTGGTTCGTTGTGAAGGCTGTGTGGACAACCCAAAATATTACAAATGATCATATGAAGAAAGCGTAGTTGGTTACTGCTCTACAGGATTGCGCGCTAACATGGTACATTAAGTACTGCACTAATAACCCGATGGCTTCATTAGAGGACACTCAGACTGTGCTGAATAAGGAATTCAGTAGGCCCAAATCTGAATCACAATTAGTTGTTGGATTCAAGGAAATCATGATGAGGCCTGGAGAAACACCTTGGAGTTGGATCAGAGATTAATCCCAGATCTTCGAAGCTAACATTAATCTTACGGATGGGCAACACCATGAATGGTTTGTAGCTTCACTCTTACCCCATCTAAGGGTTGTTTTATCATAGCAAAAAATTTGGACCCAGGCGAAAGCCCTGGAAATTGCGATGAGGTTGCATGAGACGTTGATTCAAGACGATGCTTTGGGAGTTTAGCATATTCACATGAAGTTTCAGAATCTTTGCCAAGAGTTTCAAATCCTGAAGAAGGATAGAGTAGCTCGACCAGAGGTGCACGAAGAAGTTAGGTGTTTGAAATGTAAGAGTCAGGGGCATGATAAAGATCACTGGTCTGTCTTCGTGAATTATATTGTAGGAGGTGGGCCAATGCCTCGGAGGCTTGAAGCTCAAGTAGGGCGAAGTACAGGGCCCGCACTGTGGTGTGCTATTTTTCAGGTAGCTTGAAAACATGTAACACACAATTTTCATTTGCTGCAGAAATTTGTGCAGACACTGCAACAGATCTTCTGCAACTTCTGCAAATCAGTGGGCCACGATGAGCGTAATTGTCGTAACTATGAGATGATTATAGAAAGAATGCTCGCGTATCGAATACAAATAGAGATGTGGCCTCCGGATCAAGTCACTGGGGGAGCACGCAGAGGATATCAGGGGCACGGACGAGGCCGAGGAGCAGGAGGACCTTGTAGAGGTTGGGGACAATTCATTTGTTACAATTATGGAGTGTCAGGACACTACGCACGGGAGTGTACAAGCCTAGCACGCGTGTCATGCCAATACTGCGCTCAGTTTGATCACACGGCAGAAGACTGCCCTGTATTAATAGCTAATATGCAGGAGAAGAGGGCGCAACCTCAGCAGCCTACCCAGAACTTGCAGATGATGAGGGTTGAACCCCGCGAAGAAGATCCTAATGTGAATATCATTCTGCAAAGTGGAATGACGATTGGTGAGGATAAAGGGAAACAAACTGAGGAAAGTGATTGGGTCCGCAAGGCTCCAGAAAAATAGGTTGTGTTTGATTTGGAGCACATGAAAGAAACGTTCATGGAAGTGAAGAAAAGCTTCGAGGCCTCTACCTCAGGAAGTTAGGATAAGTTGTTTGAAGAAATGGACCTCTCCACGCTTATTACGTTCCTAAAGACCTGTATGAAGTTGCTACGCGATAGCAAGGTTGTGAAAGGGTTACAAGAGTTGATAAATAAATTTGTCGGTAAAGAAAATGCTCTTGAAGGACCTCGCGTAGTCAGAAAAATTAGTAAGCATAAGGCAAGAACTGGGTGTGAGATGAGGCTCACCGCGCAAATAGGAGAATATGAAATGGACCAAGTTATTCTAGATCTTGGGTTGGATGTGAATGTTTTTCCTAAACAAACATGGGAGAGAATGGGGAAACCTGTGCTACAGCGGTCTCCGATTCAATTGAGGATGGAAAATCAATAGAATATCATCTCCATGGGAAGATTGCAGGAAGTGACGGCAGACATTGAATGCGGGAGTGTGTTGGTCAGTTTTGAAGTGATAGAGATCATGGATGACATCAATCCATACCCCGCACTCCTTGGGATTGATTGGGCTATCAACATGAATTAAGTAATCAATCTGAAGAAGCGAGCGATGTCATTGGAAATAAAATCGCTCTGTCTGGTAGACCTTTGGACCCTGTAGAAGGATCGTGCTATAATGAACTGGTCTGAGATTATGAGGAAAGTGATGATGAGCTGGACCAGATCTATAAAATAACAACGTGAGATCAAGATTTGGTTAATCCGATAACTGATGGGTTCATTGCATGGGACTGCGGAAGTTCCTGTATATCAGATTCGGATGAAGAGTTGGAGCACTGCCAGAATAGGTTGCATGAAGTATCTATAATGCGCTGTAACATGATGATTAAATCGCCACGTTGTGTATCATCGTAGGTAAGGAGTTTTCCTTATTATGATGGTCTAACTGACATAGATAAATTTTTGGATGCATTTGAAAGGGAAGTACTAGAGAAGCATTGCTCCTAAGCCTTGGATTTGGTCCTGCGCACTACACCTTCAAGATGGTGGGATACGCAAAAAGACAATTTTGATGGATGGCGTGAATACAGAAAAATGATAAGGTTGCAGTTTGGTCACCCAAAAGTTTGGCTAATAGAGAAATATGATGGGAAGAATGATCCACATTATCACTTGAAAAAATGGACTAAGGTATACGAAACATAGGCGCAACCTGAGTGGGTGCATTTATTTTGTCACACTTTGGATGTAATACCAATGAACTGGCACTGAGAAACAAAGCTCCACCATGGCACTAAAGAATGGGACATTTTGAGACAGGGATTCTTGATGACATTCAACTTTGAAGATGGGTTCAATGTATTGACGAGGCATTATAGGAGGTCAAGGCAATGATCTTCAGAATACCGCAATATCCTTTGGAATTGATTCAACCAGATTGGAGCACCCAGTTGAGGCATGCGCTGGAGTGCTATAATGTGACTTTTGAAGAAGAAGATGAGGATCCAAGGAAAATTAACATCCAAGAGGCAGAAGGCCACCACAAAGTTGAGGGGCTGCAGATAGAGAATCGAGATATCACCGCGCCACTAAAGACTAGACAAGTGAACATTGGTACAAAAACGAGTAGGAGTTTGCAAAGATTAGGGACTATTGGGATGATGCCATAGTGGATAAGGTCATTGAGTTGTTCTGCTAATATCAGGATTTGTTTCCCACAAAATTTTCAAACTTGAAAGGCATCATCGACAATTTGGGAGTGATGAAAATAACTTTAAAACCAGATGTGAAGCCTGTTAAGTAGAGGCCATATCACGTTAATCCCAAATACAAGGAAAAGATTATTTTGGAGTGGGACAAGATGCTTGCAGTAGGTATTATTGAACCGGTGGAGGAATCTGATTGGGTGAGTCCAATGGTAGTTCAGGAAAAGAGGAAAAAGGATGAAATCAGGATTTGCGTAGATCTCAGGAAGTTTAACGATGCCTGCATTCATGATCCTTTTCCAACTCCATTCACAGATGAAGTATTGGATAATGTTGGCGGGAAAGAGGCCTTTTCATTCATTGATTGGTTCTCTAGATGCCATCTGATAAATATCATGCCAAAAGACAGGAGTAAGACGACCTTCACGACTAAGTGGGAATGATTTCAGTATACAGTAATTCCATTTGGGATTTAAAATGCGTCGGCTATCTTCTCGCACGTAGTCATTGCACCGTTCAAAGAGTTCATTCACAAATTTTTGGAGGTATATTTTGATGATTGGATAGTGTTTGGACTAGTAAAGTGCCATGTAGCTAGTTTGTGCTTGATGTTGGATACATGACGAAGGTATCAGATCGTGCTAAACTTGAAGAAATGCTTGTTTTTCACCCCTTTCAGAATCTTGCTAGGTCATGTGGTATGCAGACAAGGATTAATGGTGGACCGTACTAAGATCATGGTTATAATTATTTTGGAGGCGCAAAGAAGTGTTAACAACTACGTGCAACATTGGTTCATATTGGATACTATCGAAAGTTCATCAAGAGTTATGCCTAGATTACTGCACAAATAGAAAAGCTACTAAAGAAGGACACTACATTCTGTTGGGATGAAGAATGTCAGTGGAGTCTGGATGTATTGAAGGAGAAAATGGTCACCGCACTGATCCCAGTCTTCCTGAATTGGAAGAAGCAATTTCATGTGCATGTGGACGCTTCATGTATTACACTAGGAGTAGTGCTAACACATGCCGGTGAAGGGGAATTGGATCACCCTATAGTGTTTGCAAGCAGGAAGTTGTCTAAGGTTGAAAAGAATTATTAGACGACAGAGCACAAAGCACTGGATATGGTGTACGTGCTACAGAAGTTTAGACATTACCTGTTAGGCGGACACTTTAAAATGTATATAGACTATTCTGCATTAAAGTACCTAGTCAACAAGCCTGTGTTGGGGGTGAAAATATGCAGATGGTTACTGTTGTTTCAGGATTATGATTTTGAGGTCATTATGAAGCTAGGACGATTGAATGTAGGGCCAGACCATTTTTTGCGCATTGAAACAGTAGAGGATCCCACCAATTTGGAGGAGGGGCTTCATGACGCGCATCTCTTTGCAGTGCGCGTAGCAGATAATAAATTTGTAGACATTATCCACTTCTTGATGACGAGAATGGCTCTAGAAGGATACATGAGTCAATAGAAGAAGGAATTGGTGGTGCATGCAACATTTATGTTATTGCAGGCCACTTGTATAAGATGGGATAAGACGAGATATTGCGATGCTATGTGCCTGATTTTGAATGAAATATTATCCTTGTTGAAGCTCATGGAGGGGTTGTGAGAGGCCATTATGCAGCAAAAGCAACATCGCAGAAGATTTTATGCGCTGGGTTGTGGTGGTCTACGCTGCATAAGGATTCCAAAGCATATTGTAGGGCATGCGATGCATGTCAGAGAACTGGCAGACCATCGCGAAGGGATGAGTTGCCTTTGAATCCAAAGGAATCATTGCAACCATTTGAGAAATGGGCAATTGACTTTGTAGGACTGAGTCAACCTCCAAGCAAGAAGATAGGTGCACGGCATATCATCACTACAATTGAGTATTTGAACAGATGCGCAGAGGCACAGCCCATGAAGGACTGTACAGGGGCAACATCATCAAAGTTCTTATTTGAATATGTGTTGACTAGGTTTGGTTATCTAAAGATTTTGATGAGTGATCACGGTATGCATTTCCTCAATGAAACGATCAATGCGCTGACATAAGAATTCCAAGTTTATCATCAGAAGAGTACACCATATCATCCTCAGGCCAATGGGATGGTTGAGGCGTTTAATAAAATATTGGAGGGTGCACTGACAAAGGTTTGTAATGTGCATAGGAATAATTGGGACATGTGTGTATCAACAGTATTATGGGTTTACAGAACTACTTGTAAGAAGATTACTGGTCAGACACCTTTTAGGCTGGTTTATGGCATAGAGGCTATGATGCCTATGGATTACATTGTGCCTAGTCTATCCATAGTGACTTTTATAGGAATGGTGGACTACGAAGCCTTAGAAGAAAGGCTCGTGTAGCTAGCAGAGCTCGAGGAAGATAGATTTTTAGTTGAATTCCATCAGCAAGTTCAGAAGGAACGCGAAAAGGCATGGCATGATCGGAACATCAAACTGTGCACCTTCAAGGTAAATGATTTAGTTTTCTTATATGACAATAAGTTTGATAAGTTTCTAGGAAAGTTTCCGATGCATTGGCTAGGGCCATATGTCATCAAAGAGATTAGCGATGGTGGAGCAGTTCAGCTCGTGAAATTGAATGGAGATCCATTTACAGGAAAGGTAAATGGAAGCCGATTGAATCCATACATCAAGGATTCGGCCCAATGACTACATGATGGTAGCATAGTCTTAGCGCTCTAGGTAGCTGCAAGGAGGTGCGAGACTATAAACTACACTGCTCGATTTGTAGGGCTGCGCGACAGGGGGTCTGCTCGAAACATAAGGGTGTCAAAGTACTAGAAGAAGCACGAAGAGAGCTGTGCTATACGGGGGAGACTGCACAACGTAGCCAGAAAGTGACCATTGCCATCACTGTTCATGATTTGACAGTGAGGAGATGGTTAAGAGGAGTGGGGGCGGGGGAGAGGGGTGAAATTTAAGGCTGAATTGAAGAATGAAACCTTTGAAAATCTGCTACCAATCTAGCATTTATGAATGGATTTTGGGGGGATCGGTCGAATTTAAATTTGAATTCACCTATAAATTATGTGTGGCCGCCCAACGAGAAGCACTTTGCAATCTGAGAATTTTTGAGTTGAGCTGTTGAGTGTTTATGAATCCTCATCTTTATGTGGATTTGGTCGCTGCCTCTGTGTTTGAGAAGTTATTTGAAGACACTTAGTTAGGGGTGATTTTAGGGGCGAATGTTCGCCCTTTGGCGAAATTAAGGGGTTTTAAATTTTTAGTGGGCGAATATTTTGTATCATAGTACATTTTTACAAATCACCTCAAATAGCCCACCTTATTTAAGGGAGAGGGTAAAAAAGGTAAATTTAGCCCTTGAAATTAGGAGTTACAACCTTCCATTCGCCCATTTTCAAGAATAGTTTTATTTAAGTGAATCCATTCGCCCATTTTCAAGAATAGGTTTTATTTAAGTGAATCCTATGGGCCAAAGGCCCAAATACCATAAAGAGGTATGGTTAATTAATAAAAATATAAATAAATGAGGGGTATGGTAAATAAATAAAACATTTTTTTATATTTACTCCATAAGACACCTTATATACATGAAAGGGTGTAAACAAATAAAAATAAAAATAAAGTGGAGGTATGGTAAATAAATAAAACCTCTTTTTATACTTACTCAAAAAGTATGGTAAATAAATAAAAATATAAATAAACTAGACATATGGTAAATAAATAAAACCTCTTTTTATATTTAGTCCATAACCCTCGTTCTATTTAAAGGCTCAAGAAAGAGGTTTTATTTAAGTGAATCCTATGGGCCAAATACCATATTTGTAAAAGAGGTATGGTAAATTAATAAAAATATAAATAAGCGAGAGGTATGGTAAACAAATACAACATTTTTTTAGTCACCTTGTATTTATGAATGGTATGGTAAATTAATAAAAATAATAAACGAGAAGTATGGTAAACAAAAAAAACATTTTTATATTTTTTTATATTAATACCATGCAAAAAAACATTATTAACCCTAATATTAGTATTAATAAAAATAAAAATGGCACATGGTATTGACCCATGGTATTCAGCCTATTTAAATGGGGGAATTAAACCAGAATAGATCCATCTTTACTCTGGATCTACTAACCCCCGAGAGGTATCAAATATCATGATATGCAAACTAGCATAGAGTGAAAAAATATTTGATCCGATCAATAGTAAAAATGGATGTTGTAATTTAATGTATGTTAAACATTTTAGCTTGGTTAAAATAAAAACAAAATAAAAATCAACTATTAATTTTTATAAATTACTAATAGTAATTTTTAAGCTCTAGGTTTATGAAAACCCATGGTATTGACCCATGGTATTCATGTGAGCATAGACTATTTAAAGGGGAAATTCTATCTTAGATCCATCTTAATTCTGGGTCTACCAAGTGCTCAGAGGGATAAATAGATTTCATCCCCCTAAGAATGGTAGATGTGGAGTTAAGATGGATATAGGTTGGTTTTTATGATAATGAAGATATTAAATAGACTTAGAAAATTATATTGTAAAAACATCTTAAGGTGAATGGTTAAAGCATAGACATTGGAAAAGTATATTTGTATACTTCTGTTTTAAACTGAAACAAATCCAGGGCTAAAAGGAATGGATTGATTGCACTAGTCATCCTTCTATAACTTTCCAACATATGTTGGAGTAAACAGATTGTAATTTGGGTAATTTTTCTAATTGCAAACGGCAACATACTTTTGTATTCACAGGGTGGTTACGAGGTCCCTAGAAGTGGAGTAAACATATTGTATCAGGTCCCTAGAAGTGGAGTAAACATATTGTATCTATTTAAATATTTATTTCAAAAGGCAAACATCGATTATCAGTGTTAGTGTTTTGTCTTATTCGACTCATGAAATATGGTTAGCTAACTGTTAAAATAATGAAGTAGAAGAATTTGACGAACGTTCGAAGGTTCTAATAATGTAACATATTCGATAGTAAAATTTTCGCTATCGAATAAAATATTATAAAATTAAAATAATGATAAAATGATTTGAAATTTCCTCAGGGAGGCTTTCAATATGGTTAGAAGTGGGCTGATATGTTAATAATGGGTAATAATTTAGGACGTAACATCTAATACATCTAGCGTAGCTTCTAACTGAAAGCTATGCAATGTGGCATTAATGCTTAGGGTTACGACGAATGATAAGTTTTTCTTTTAGTTTAATGGCTTTTAGGTTGATGATCTCATGCGCAAGTATTGTTAGCGGGCTCTTCATAATCATTGCAAATGTGTTAGAAAATCTGTACAAATGAATTTAGTTAGTAAAGGTTGAATGCACAACTTTGCAGAGCGAAAACACTAAAAAGAAAATCGAAAGAACAAACAGAATTATTGATTCAGAAAATAGGTTGCAATGCTCATCATATAGCATTACTGAGTGAATATCCGAAGGTAATGCGCCATAGTGGTGATCAGTGAGAGAACTTGACACCTACAACAAGCTTTGGAGAGAACTAGCCAGTTGCAGAGTGAAAGGAAGAGCAAATCAGGGAGTAAATCATGCAAAAAGGATCTTGCATGTAGTCCCACAACAAGTTCCGGACAGAACTATGCAGTTGCAGAGTGAAAGGAGGAGCAAATCAGGGAGTAAATCATGTAGAAAGGATCTTGTATGTAGTCCCATACATGCATGGATAGTCAAAGGCACCAATTTGGTGAAGATTCCAATGTTGAAGCCTTGCATGCTAGTGAATGCTCTAACTAAGTGTCTGCATGTGCCAGTAATGAAGGTCCTAGGTGTGTATTACCTCCAACACCCCCCCTAAACACCACTATGGGGAAAAATAGAAAATGGGCTCCTGTAACTAAGGCCAAAGGTCACCCAAAATACAATGCAACGTGTACTAAAATTGAGGAAAGAGGGAAAACCTTGTGGGAAAAGCCCACCCTCAAAATACAACATAATCAAAAGAAGAGGAAGAAAAGACAATGACTAAGCAATTGTGTCCTTCACTCCAAGATGATCGCGTAGAGAGTGAAACTTTTTCTCAGTGAATGTCTTGGTGAAGATGTTTGCAGTCTATTCTGTTCAAGGACAGAACTGCAAATTAATGACCCAATTATGTACTAAGTCTCTGATGTAGTGCATATGGATCTCTATCTGCTTCATCCACTACCGCTGTAATAGATCCCTACAAAATTTGAGAGTGCTCTGGTTGTCACACCAGATGCGAGTGGGCCGGTTGAACTAGATGCCCAACTTAGTGAGGAAGTGTTGTAGCCACAGAGCCTAAATGGTGAGGTTGACTACTCCTACATACTCGACCTCAACGGAGGAGAAAGAAATACAAACTTGCTTCTTACTCGACCAACAGATAGGGCCAGACCCTAGACTGAGTGAATATCCGGAGGTGGACTTGTGATCAATGTTGTCGCCCACCCAATCAGAATCTGTGAAGCCAAGGATATTTAATGCAGTTTTTGTTGCATAGTGAGTCTCGAAGGTGATGGTTCCCTACACATATCGGAGGATGCACTTGGCAGCTTTCCACTGTAGCTCATGCGGCTCCTGCATGTATCTAGAAACTGCCCCTATCGCATATGAGAGATATGGTCTGGAGTGGGTGAGGTACAGTAAGCTCCTGACTAGCTGTTGGTAGAGAGTACTGTCAAGTAATGGAGTGTCACCTACATCCTCAAGGAGAACCCCAGATAGAGAAGGAGTCGGTGCTGGCTTGTGGTCAGTCATGTGAAATCTCTCGAGGAGATCCCATGCATACTTAGCCTGAGAGAGTTTGATCCCTGTGGCATATTGGCTAATCTGAAGACCAAGAAAGAAGTGTAATGGACCCATGTCTGTCATCAAGAACCTAGCATGCAAGGTCCTCTTGACTGCAGCAATGGTTGAAGCCAAGCTGCCAATGTTCAGGAGATCATCCATGTACAAAACTAAGGTAAGAAGAGAATCACGTGTCCTGTTAATGTAAACATTCTGATCAGACTTAAATCTTTCGAAGTTTTGTGATAAGAGAAAATAATCCATCTTCGCATACCAAGATCTTGGGGCCTATTGAAGGCCGGATAGAGACTTCTTCAATCTGTACACCAAAGATGAATCCTAAATGAAACCATGTGGTTGCTCCATGTACATCTCCTCGGATAGGTATTGTTGGGTCTAAAATGTGGATGCAAATTAGAGTTTAATTTAATGTCAACTCGGGAAGGTAAACTTAGAAGTACCTATCTAAAATATATAGATCTAGAAACATTTCTAATTTGTCAGAGATCTTATGGTTCCCTTACAAGAACACATGGATTTTAAGATTTCTTCCAACAATTAGAATATCTAGCAAGAATCTAATTCATTAATGTAATATATGAGGAAAGAGGCTCCTAACTTAGGAGAACCAGGTTGTTCTTCCCTGCAATACTACTTTCATGAAGATAAATCTAAGAGCACTAATTAACAATGGCTTACGATGCAGAAGATGTAAAAGGAGAGGCTCCTAACTAAGGAGGTCCAAATTGTCCTTTTTCACAATCCCACTATATCACAATCACCATTGCTTCAAACCAGAAATGAATAAAAACATAAATTAAATTATACCTACCATAAGCATGCAAGTGAGGCCATGGGGGTCCTCCATAACTCCACAAGCATACCACTTCAAAGGGAACTCAAATGTAGAAGCAACAAAATCAAAGTATGAGTCTTTATTTCAAAATCTGCATCATGATGTACAAACCAACTTCTTAAGATTACAAATGAAGATTCTCAGATTACAAATGAAGGAGATTGTACTCCTATTTATACAATGGAATGGGATAACAAACTCATAATGATGATCCACTAATCTCTCTTTTAGTTCCATACATCTCTCAACCATCTAGACACATAACCCCTTTTTTTCCTTGATCTTCTCCATGAGATCATCATCTTCTCCATGAGGTTTATCTTCTCAAATTCGAATTTGATCCTTCAAGGCCACATAAAAGTGTCTTCGAAGCTTCCTTGGCAGCTACACATGTCACAAAAACAACCCACTTTCCATATATAAAGTAAAATATATTATTTTCTAATATTTAATCAAGAATTTCTCTCAAAAATGCTTAAAAATAAATAATATTTGGAAGATATACATGATACCCATTAATGGTGAATAATAGAAAAAATGAAGTGACATGGTAGTGAATAATGAGTGATATAATGGAAGCATAGGTGAAAAATGTATAGTAATGAGTGATATTTGTATGACATTTTGAAGCCCAACATACTCCCCAACTGAAGCTCTTGCATGTCCTCATGCAAACTACTACAATGACTTATTTGATTTATTTCTTAGATGAGCTTCCTTTTACAAGATGTTTGGTTCCTGTGTAACAAACATCTTTCAATCATGGACTTCCTTTTAACTTTGCACATCTTTGGAGAACTTGTATTTGTTTTGCAAAGCATTTTCATCTTTTAATCATTGGTTCTTGTGTTACAATCATTATTTACTTTGTTGAGATCTCTTTTTAATGAGTGGTTCTTGTGTTTACAATCATTATTAACTTTATTGAGATCTCTTTTTAATGATTGGTTCTTGTGTTTACAATCATTATTTACTCTGTTGAGATCAATCATTTTAAGAAGTCATTTAATATGCTCATCATTTTGTAGTAGTTTTTATTGTGGGAAGACTATGTGGGTTAAGATGTAATATGAATAAGGAAAAAAATGAAGTGTGAAATTCCCCCCTCCCCAACTGATGGTTTTTGGCAATTTTTAATGAGAGAGGGAATAGTGAAATAGTGGAATATTTTCCAAATATCATCATTTTAGCATCTAAAAAAAATTTCAAGATTAAAGGTTAAAAAACATCATAACTTACTTACCTACAGAAGTGGACGAATCATGCATGTTTAGATGCTGCAATTCTAATTTGAAGCTTCTTCTTCAAGTTGTGGATGAAAAATGGATATCTATTGTCGTATTGGCTGCTAGATCCTCTGCTACTAGATGATGAATCTGAGGAGTTTGCTGAACATGGCTGAAAGTCGTATCTGCTGTTGGATCCTCTGCTGCTGGATGATGAATCTGATGAGTCTGCTGAATATGGCTGAAAATCTATAAGGCTTGGAAGGTATACAAAATATATAAGTTACATTTTCCTCCCCCCAAACTTATTTATTGACTTGTTCTCAAGTAATAATAAACTAAAAATAAATGAAAGAAAATCTGCTTCATCTGCTACAAAACATAGGTCTTCAAGTCTTCAACGCTCGATGGCATAAATCTTACTATGTGAATAAATGTGTCGGTGTCGAACATAGAAAGAATTTAATGAATTCCCCTAGCCAACACAAGAGCTCCCACCATTGATTCCAATGGGATTCAAGATTCCTAACACATCTTTCTAGGTACGAATAAATTTTTCGTGGTCGAGTCACCTACAAGATCCAACGAACAATGGATATTAATGTACTCCTATTGTTCATTGGCAAGAGTACTTGCCATTAAGGCATGCAAGCTTCTAGGTGTTTTTACAAGGATAATTAGACTCTAGGACTTTGACTCAATGGTATCCATAGAAGGAGGATTTTATTTGCGGAGATGATGGGGAATGATAATGACATGGAAAATGACAATATGCTTGTAAAGAATGGATGTAAGGAAATGCATGGTGTATGAATAGATACTCTTGCTGTGAAAAATGGACATGGAAATGGTATGATTTATGGGAGTGACAATTGGTGGAAAATATTTTGCAAAATGGAAGTTGCAAAGTAATGGTTGTGGACATGGATTCGTTTTTAGAATTTTTCATGAATTTAGTCATTTGAAGACCAATTGTGCGCACAATGTAATCTCCTTAATGAATACTTGATCATCCTGTAACCTGTAAAAAACTTGGTACAAAGAAAACATAAGTGTGCTCTAGAAGAAACAACCAATTCCTTCATTATTCTTACGCAAAAATTTCATACCAGATAAAACATATTAAGGACAATCAAAGTGTTGAAATTGACTTAATCATGATATTAAAATCAATCCCTTCTTAAAATAACCATGAAAAGTAATACACCCTGTTGGTGTCAGATGAAATATGCTCGGCAAAAAGATTGGCACTAGAAAGATCTGTTGTATTCTGCATATTAGTATGTCATATAAAAGTATTCAACAAAAAACTGTTATGATTTTAATGCGAGCATGAAGCTATCGAAACAATACAATCATCATTTATAAAATCCTCCAAATGTTTGATAAATGGATCCTCAAAATTTGTTTCCAAGTGTGCCATTTTTTTTATTTTCAAACTTGCGTGAATTTTGTGAGAAGCGTGTTTGTTTGTTTGATTGTAATTTTTAATTTTTTTTTGCCCTTGTACCAACTGTTGCAGTTTCATCCAGTTCCATTATTCTCTCAATTTACATATCGCCAAAGTTTTATTTTATGCCAATATGCCAATATTCACTTTTTAAATCCTTCAAAACAACTATTGTCACAAAACACAACAAATTTTTTATTTCTTTTATTTTTTGCTTGCCTGTATTTTTTATTATTTTTTAAAACTTATTAGCAAACATAATATAGAAAAACAATATAG
>APFE030104010.1:27015-45160 GCA_000404065.3 Pinus taeda | reverse complement strand
AAGCCTCATATCTCAACTACATCACACGAGCTCCCTTGTCTGTTGGAGCCTTAATCTGAAGAGCATGATGTAGAATGGACATTGTAAGCTCCACTACAAGTGTTGTAGCAATAGGACCAAGCCAAGGACATGTTATAGTTCATTGTTGGTTAAGTGTTAGGTGATTTGTGTTCAGCTTCTTCATGCAGAGAGAATCTTACAGAGGTGATACCACTCATGTTGAGGGTGAAATGAGTGACCATCATTGAGAATAGGAGTACATCTTTGTCTGCAAATGGTTCAATTTCTCAAATCCTCTAACTTTTAACAGAGACAAATTTACTTTATTCAAAAATATGTTCAAAGTCTTCAACCTCGAACACCAATTGAAATATGAGTATAAACATTATTATACACATAGCACCAATTGAAATCCCGTGACACTATTACACACATAGAGCTATGTAGATGAACAAACAAGAGATGTTTGAACCCTGTGGGAATAACACTTGACATCAACACACAGTTATGAAATTGCAGAGCCTAGCATTGGAGGTGTAGTCATTAATTTTCTTGGATATAATCCCAATGGCTATTCACATTCCTTCATGACTTCCTTCAGTGATGTCCTGCAATGACTTAAGATCTACAAATAAAATGAGTTACAAGACAATTTCAAGAATGGAAAAAACACAAATCCTAGGGCTTGTTTGGCATATTCCAACTAAAAATCATTTCTGGTTAGTAGTAGGTTGAACTTCATCTTAAAAGAAAGACCCGAGGTTCCAGATTCTCACTTTCACAATACTCAGATACTCAGTTCTCACATTTTTCCAACATTCAATGTTTCATTTGAAATTGATTTTGTATTAATCCACAAGACATCATTAGGTACTCTAAACACTGAGGGGACAACACTGAGGTCATAGGTTCTAAAAGTTATTGCATGGGAGAAGAATGTATAGAAGTGCTTAGGCCAACAAAGTAATAGTGGACAACTAATATATCGAACGCTTATGCCATAATAATATCTCTTACAGGTACAAAGAGGGATGAGAACCAATAGAATTACAGGCTAAACACAGAGTGGATGCAAGATAGGAGGTGCACTCAACTTTGATAATATTATTAGAATGCACAGACTAGATATAAATGATCAACATTGAATGCATAATATTAATGAGATATGTTTATAAATACAATTAGAAATGATTAGAAGGTTTTCCTTCTAAGTTCCCTTAGATTCTAGTGATAATTCACATTCCTCCATATATATTACTAAATATATATATATATTATATAGACTAAATGAAATGACATTTTTTAGGGTATTTTATTTTGTTAATTTTAACCAAATTTGGATTTAATTTATAAAATTTAAGTGCCCAAAGGTTTTTTTAATTTGTTGAATCCATTTATGCATTTAAAAAAACAAAATTCACAATCTTGTTTGAAATTGTATAACTAAATTTTTTATGAACAAAGTTCATATACACAACAAAATATTTAGAAAATATGGAATATTTAAATATCCATGATAGGACAATAATATATTTATATAATAAATATATAAAAGGCATGAGATGATTTTATTGTTACAAATGAGAGCTAGCTTGGTGCCCCTTTTGTGAACAGTGATGTCCTTAGGGACATGCCTCTTCATTAAGGATTAAGGAGTAGGCGGCCTCATTCTGTCATGGTCAATACAAGACATCTAGGGAGTAGGTGGCCCCATTTGGTTGTTGTCAATACGAGACATCTAGGATCTTGCTTAGTCATTACTGTTAAAAACCAACATAGATCCATTTTAAATATGAATCTAACATGATCCGAGAAGTTTAAACATGAATCTAACATGAGCCAAGAAAGATCCAATTTCTTGCAAATTTTTTTATGAGACGACATTATTTAAATTTTTGTATAGTTATTTTTTATAATAGATTTTTAAATTTTCATTTTGGGCAAAATTTCAATTGGGGAATGAACGAACACTCTTCACATCTAGTATTGGTAGAATAAGCCTTTCGACTCAATAAAAAATCATTATTATGTTTTCATTAAAAAAATCTATTATTAATGATTATATTTATTTATTTATATTAATATTATTTTTATAATAAATTATATTCATAATAGAATTTTAGTGAAAAGGTTATTTCAATTGGACTATGCTATATTACACATAAATGAAGTTTAATTTATTGAATGTAGTTAGTATAATCATATAAAATGAAGAATAAATAAAATATCTATTTATATGTTTTTAATTTCTATATCATTTTAACTTTAAAAATAATAAACCGTCATTTAAAATTTATTCTAAAAAAGTAATAAATCTTAAAATTTTTCAATATTATTACCATCTTAAATTTTAAATGAACATATAAATGTTATATTATTATTATTATATTGGTAAGTTAAGATTTTTATTAGTAACTTGAAGTTACATAACACATATGTTGTTGTTTGTTAGTGGCTTGTCACTTGGGAAATCAAATCAGATCACTAAGAAAACAAATGTTTGAATAGCTTAAAAGTGATTTCTCCAAAAGATAATGCCAAAATATAACAAATACTGGAAATGTTTAGAGGCTTTAGAGGAACCTATTAACATAGCTACATGAGAAATCTAGAAGTGTTGACTCGAATAGCCTTAGTAGGGAAATGACTAAAAACCAAAAAAAATTAGATAAAAAGAGACAACAAATTAAGTCGAATGGGAGGTATCAACCTCAATAGGACCAAGAGCATCCGAACTAGAGTGGCAAGTAGCTAAACCAAGGCCTACATTCTCCTCAATATGCATTAGGCACTCTTTCATGTCTTTGAGTTGCAGCGAAATGTTGTCCAACGCCGGCATAATATTCTCCTTTGCATCATTCATATTCAACAAAACTTTCCCTTTAAAATCCTTCATACACCAAAACAAATCAATGACTCAAATATACTAGTTTTTCCTACCCAAGGTGTGGCTAGCATCTGGAACCCATGCATACATGACTTCATCACCTCTAATTCAAATAAGCATTGACACTCCCACCTTAAATTGTTTTACACCTCGTCAATTTGAGCTCTAATTGTGGGGGCATGTGCTCCTTGAAGAGCCAAGTCAAGGTTTCCACACACAAACGAGGCTTAACGAACCCTTGTAGGAAATACAAAAAGGAGTAGTGTAACCCATAATGAAAGCATAGACTAGGAGCCCCTAGGAAAAATATTTGCAAACAATGGAGCCACAACTTGGAGAAATAATTGCACACAATGGAGGACAATAACCAAAGCATTGCCATAAAAGTCCATAATTTTGTCAAGGATTGTATAATGTCAGAAGTAGTACTAGACAACCTTGAACCCATAATCAGTAAATGTTGGGATGCTAGGAGGTGCATTATGAATATTGTGTTGTTCACCACTTTGATACAAATTGGGTCTGCGACTTTAAACACTAACCTTAAATCATGAACTTGCATGCCCAAATGTGATAACATGGTAGGTCTTATAAGGCTAGAGGGCAACAAGTTATGCCATTTTCATGCTAGAGGTTGTCAACATCTTTACCTTCCACACCTCTCCTAGCATCCCTTCTCACTCTTATATATATAATATATATTAAATTTATTTATTTTTATTTTTTTTCGAATTAAAATTTATCATTATCATAAACATGACAATGTTGTCCCTTATTTCCAAAAACAAGCTATTTGCTTAAAAATTTGCAATTTTAAATATATAATATAAAATTTCAATTTTAATGTTTTTACTTAAAATACCAAAATATTAAATTTTTTATGGTGAAATTTACGTAATTATCATTTATAATAAAAATGGTTCACATCATTTAGAAAAATAAAAATAAAATAGATATATTAAAATAATATTGAATATTTATAATAAAATTGTTTTCCCTATTTTGGAATATATAATAAAAAAAAAATAAAAAAAAATATAATAATTTAAATATAATAATATAAAAATAAAAATAAATATTTATATTTACAATATACCCATATTATATATATTATATATATAAAAAAAACACGAAACAGAAGTTATTTAACTTCAATTTTTAAGCCAACGACCTCGAAAAAATATGAAACTTGTGACCAAATCCAAATGAATAAATAATGCATGTAAAAAAAATTGAAATAACGAAATAAAATATTATACTATTTTATTTAAAATATATGAATTTTTCTTGGCCAACCATGAATTATAATTACTATGTTTTATTTTTTGGCCAGGATTTAATAAAAAATGTCGTGTTTTTTTAACAAATATATCGGCCATGAAAAGCTTCTTACAAATCTGTAAAACTGTCTCTAGAGTTCAAAAGACATGTAGTTGTAATAGTCGTTCAAGGTTCATAGTATGCTCTACGTTCAAGGACTATTTGGTCTCAGTTTCAATTCCTATGGGTTGACAGAAAAGAGAATTTAAAATCACTTATTATGTCATTTATATGGAGCATCATTTTAATCGTAGAAGGGGTTTATAAGAAATTTGTTGTTTTGGAAATGTAAATATAAAATCATTTTGATAAGATAAAAAACCACATTTTCCAGATGAAATTACACCTGTCAAGAAAAACTATGTCTTAGTATGGAATGGAGACTTAGTGACTTAGTGTGTATGGATAAACTATGCCTTAGTATGGAATGGAGACTTAGTGACTTAGTGTGTATGGATTAGTATTGTGTAAGAAGTAGAAATTTTTTATTAGCATAATGATTGAGTTCATCATACTAATTTTGATTATAAAATTATCCACAGTAAACTCAATGTAAGTTATTCCTAACAAGTGATTTTTAACTATGAATGTAGGTGCATAACTAATGCATAGATATTAAAGAGTTAAAATATGTTTTATGAAGACTTTTTTAATGGTTAAGAATGGAATTTTGTGGTTTCTTTTATCTTATTTGTGATCTTGTTAAGTGTTGATTATGGGTTGGTTTTCTTCATGAGATAACTTGAAATTATTCAAGGACTAGGTTGAGGTACACTGTATGTCATGCCTAATAAAGAAGGGGTTCAAAAAACTTGTAGGTGTGAATGGTTATGGAAACCATTTTAGGGAAAGTTGAAGGATGTACTTGCTATGCTATGAATAAGGGTAAAATGTATATTAACCTATATATGTAAGGTAAATAATTATTTGTGTATATAATGAAGAATTGATTTTGATGAAATCTCATGGACATGATTAAGAAGGGTTGATTATGCATACTTTGAATTTAGTGAAATAAATGTTCATAACAAGAATTTGTTTGAGCTTTAAATGCATTATTTTCCTTTGATTACAAATGAAGAAAAAATATTGGTATAATGTACACCATTAGGTGGTTTAGAATGTTTGTAATAACTTATCTTGATATATGTAGTCAAATGTGGATTAGGTATTCATACTCCAATATTGTAATTCTTTTTGTATGTGCTTGATTGAAGTAAGGTTAAATTGATTTTGAAATGCTTGAAAATGTAGAAAGAGATTATTGTAATAGGTTGAAGAAATATCTTTTTTGTTTGCTTAAGACAAATGAAGTCTAGCATATTTAAAGAAGATTTCATATTGTTGTGTCTAGGAAATTCATAATAATCTCCTTAATGAATTTAAGGATGGAATATTAATTGAATTGTATTTAACAAAATTAATATGAGAAATTATGAGGATTGAACACATGAACTTCTCAAACCTATTTTTAGTTATTTGATAGATTTAAAATTCATGTTGTTTATGAACATGATGAACTACTTTCTTGAAATTTGATTAGCACGTAATTGTTAAGAGAATAACATGTTTAGAGATAAACCTTTTTTAGTGATTTGACTTTTATTTTTATTTAAGCTTAAAGCATAAGGTATGAGATTAATGAAAATTCGATTTGAGTTCTTATTTTACAAGAATATGTGCTAGTGATATTATTGAGGGAGAATTTGAAGAAGAGTGAGATCACATTTTTGTTGAATTGGAATTGTTGCATGATATAGAAACCTAATATGATTGTATATGTATGATTTGCTATCTCTTGTCATGCAATTTTGAGGATAGACCATCATTGTTGTTATACAACTAAGGTGGGAGCTATTTATAGCTTGGCAAGCTCAATATACCATAGAACCCAAAATATGACACATGAAAGATTAATGAGAACTATGAGAAGAAAAACATGTGGAATGTCAAGATATTATAAATAACTTAAGTAGATGTCATATCAATTACATAAAATCTTATCTTGTTATGGTATTATAAATTGTATGGTTGGTTTTGATATAGAGATATTTGACATTTTAGATATTGAAACATATCTAATATAGTATGGATATATTTCCTAGTTGATTAAGAATGGTATGTTTTTGTTTTCATGGATATGCTTTCACTTTACCAAAGCATTGGGTTATGAATTGACATGAATACAAAGATATCAAATACTTATACATAAGGTTAAAACCTTTATGCCAAGAGAATAAAAAATAACCAGGTATCTTATAACTGTAGGAAAACTTAGGGCCAAGTTTAGCGCAAGAGGGGGAGTATGTAGTGTCCCTTCTTGGTTAGTTAGTTTTGGTGACACCTGGAGGGTGATTTTGATGGAGTGTATAAAGATTATATATGTCAGACTTATGTATATGCTTGTACACTATAGACCTGGTTTGGGTCACATGGTTTTTGCATGCTTATGATAATATGTATGGTTGTGTATTTTGGTTAAGTGCATATTATAGATGTTTCTCTTTTGAATCCTATTTTGAATTTGGTGCATGACATGAATGATGGTAACACATGAAAAAATACTACTATGTGGAGTAGTTAACTTAGCATAATCTTGTTGATGATCTATGAATTAAATGATTATGTTGAGAAGGATGCTTAGATAATGATTATGTGAAGAAGGATGCTTAGATAATAAATGATTGTGGAGGTCATGTGTACAGTTGGTTAAAATGTGATTGAATTAATTCATTATGAATTTTAGTTGTTGTGCTTAATAAACAAGGTTATGATGCATGCAGGTCTGGGGAAACAAGACCTTGCCAACAAATCATCAAATGCATATGAGCTCACAACCAGTAACTTGAGGAAAAACATGGAGCTTCAATGAAGCATAGATAAGAATCTATGGAAAATATTAGGGGGTGGAGCCCTAACTTTCTGAAAGATCAAGGCGTGGGGTCTTGATTCTACTAGTACATGGAGTCCTAGGTGCAGGGCAAGGGTGTGGAGTCTTGATTCTACTAGGACACGAAGTCCTAGGTACATGCAAGAGTGTGGAGTCATAACAAGTCAAGATAGGTGCACAATAGTGGTGTGGAATCCCTATTCTCTAACTGCAAATAAACACCCCTTAAGGGAGTACATCAACCAGGTGAATAAATCTAAGTTAAACTTTCACTTAAATTAATTCCAATTTACCCACTTTAGAGGGTCATTTAAATAAAAATTATTTTAAAATATTAATTACTTATTTTTGAAAAAAAATAAATAATAGAAAGTTTTCTAGAAAGGACACAAAAGGGGGGGGGTGAATATTAGATAATTAAAGTAATTAAATAATTAAGAAAATAAATGAGAGGTTGCTACCTAGGGAGGGTGATGAATAATATGAATTATAATAAATTAAAAATAAGCTAATTTTGCATGGAGGTGACGAGGTGTCACTCCATTCAATGCTTATAAATATTGAAATAATTTTCCCCATGGAGGGGGAATATGAGGAAGAGTAGGGAAATGACTACTAAAATCCTAAATTAAAAATCCCAATAAATTTGCTTAGTTCATGGAAACTGAGTGGTGTGAGAGGAAGACAAGGTAGCTTCCATAGTTTGCCCAAATGATTCTCATTATTGTTGAATTTGGTATTTTTTGTGAGCTCATAAGGCTAAAATGTTTCCCTTGGATATGGTTGGGTGGTAAAACTGACTCCTCTGTTGGAGTTAGAAAGCGGAACTGTTGAACAAAGACGACTGAGTATCAATTAAAATTTCCAGTTTGTTACATTTTGCTTTAATTAACCTTTCTTGGATTAAGATGTAACTAGTTTACCTTTTAAATGGTTCTTGTCATTCTAAAAGATCTTATCATTGTTTTTGTTTTAACTAATGGGTGAATAGCTCCAAATAGCAATTATTTCATTTAAATGGGTTGTGAGCTGACAACATGGTAGTGTTAATTATAATCCCTATGTCTTCTATAGATCACAAGTGTACTTTTCTTATTTTTAGTTTGCAGCTCTCTGCTTTATTTTTACATATGGTATCAGAGTGAGCTACAACACTAGGACATAATGGGCATACCTGTTTTCTAGTGTATTAATATATGAATGGTGATTTTGGATCCATGTTGAATTGTTATGCGTGTGTTTGATTATTTGTTCTTAGAATAAGTGTAATTTGGATGACTATTTTTATTTTATTTTTATTTTTAAGGCTTGAGGCTAAAATTTCGTGTCCTTGTTTAGTTTTTAATTTTTTAATTTAATTTTTTGGTTTCTAGACTCTTTTTGGTTTGAGCCTAAATTTTGAGAAAAAGACAGAAAATGCAGACCTCCGAAATAATTTTCTTGTTTAGTTTTTGTTAAGATTTTGGAAATATGTAGGTAATTTCTAAACTAATAATCCCCTCCAATTTAATAATTAAAAAAAAAAATTGTTAGGGCACTCTAGCACATAGTTTATCCTCCTTAAAAGCTATAATTTTAAAAATATTACAACACTTTAGCACAAAGCTTGTACTTCATATTGTTGTACTTTAGCATTGAGATGGTACCTCATCTTGTTGTACTTTTCATGGTTTAAATTTCAATTTGCATGGAGATTTAGCTTGGAATTCATCTTCATGTTTTCTGGTTTAAGGATATACTTTTGAAATAATTTGTAAAATTATGGGGAGACTAAATCTGGAGTTTCTTTCCATTTCTTATTATTCCATTTAAAGGTTATAATTTTGATATTATTATGAAATATTCGAGTTGAAGCTTAGTTTGGATTTAAACTTCATATTTTTTTTCTTAGATACAATGATATGATTTTAATATTACTAGTGCAAATTCAATTTCGTGTCCTGTATCTTTAGGTTTATTGCTAAAAAACTTTATGGGCAAATTTGCATGGTATTATTATTATTATTATTATTTATTTATTTATTTTTAATTTTTAATTTTATTTATTATTTAATTTTTATTTCATATATATATATATATATACATTATTTATTTATTTATTTATTTATTTTTTATTTTTTCCTTCCGTGTAGGTTTATGTATTAAAGTCATAATATTGAAATTATTACATAGAATTAATATAGATAATCATTAAAGTTTTAGAACAATTGCCACAAATTCACACTTGAGTTTAAGCTTGGAATCTTCATACTAATAACCTCGAAGTTAAATTTGAGCTAGTTATGGTGAATTTCTCTTAATATGCTTTGGTTAGTTTAAAAGGAAAACATGAAAACTATAAAATTCACTTCCTATTTTTATACTAGCCTATAAGAAGTTGTAAAGAGATCATTTGCAAAAGAATTGAAATACCATTCTATCTTAGACCTATCTTTGTGTAGTCTCCATTTAAAAAAAAGAGGTAGAAGAAAAAAAAACAAACCATGTCATGTAAATTATAATTGGAAGAGATGGTGTTCATATTCGTATTCTCTAACATCCTCCTTCAGTTAGTTGGTTTCCTTAAAGGTTATATGTTTATCTTTTATCTAATAATAATGTTCCCACAAGTCTTGTTTCAGAGTTTAGAAGTCATTATTTTCAAGGCACCATGCACATTGTTTCTACTTGTTTTCTTTGGAATATAACACTTATTCTTTTTGCAGGAAAGAAAGTTGTCTTGAAATATAGAATTTATTCTTTTTGGAAAGTATTATTTGAAATATAACGTTTATTCATTGTGCAAAAAAGAAAAACATATATCTCTGCTTAGTTTGTGAGATAAATTAGTGCGGTAAACTTTGTAACTTTTACTAGAAAACATAAATTAGTTCCTTTTAATTTTTACTAGAAAACATTACGAGATAGATTAGTGTGGTAATCATATGTAACTTTTACTATAAAATGTTTATCAATCCTCCCTTCCCAATATATAGTTTGAAGTTTTCATTATTCCCAAAAGTATTGGTTTTTGAAAGATGTTAACCTTGGTAATATTTTATAATGTTGGTAATCTTTTATAACCTTGGTAATCTTTATATGCATTCTTGGCAAATGAGACTTTATGATTTATCCATTTGCATTATGTAGTTTAAATTTTTAATTTTTGTCAAAAATATTAGATTGTGATAATTTTTTAAAGAAGATAAGATTTGTAATATTTTATAAAGTTTACTATTAAACGTTTTATGCACTTGGATCTTTGGTTATTTTACTAATACTTGATTTTGGAATGGGCTTTAAATAATTTATTATTATTTTAATGTTGCACTCTACATGACACCAAGTCTTGAGCTGCCAATAATTTAGAGGACGACCACATAAATATAAGTGTGTACAGTGTGTTATAGAATAATTCCATGGAGAGAAGAATTCTTCTCATTTTAGAAGCTCTAGTCCCTCTATACAATGTATTTGAAGAAGGAAAAGTATTGAACTGGGTTGTCATCCTATCACTCACCTTGGGTGACATGAAAGGAACACAATGTGAAGTTTTATCTATCATCTTAGTTTCTTGATATCATGTGCATTGTCAATTGCTTCCCTGGATGGCCTAGTTTTGGAATTCAACTTCTCCTATAGTGCACGTATATTATCAAGATTTATGGGAGAATAAATACTCATAATATGGGTAGATATGTGACCATTTCATTATTCTTTTTTATGAGTTAATTTTCATAATAAAATACCCTAGACTATTTATAAATGCAATCAAGATAAATCCGAAGGGTTAGCTCAATTGGTCGATTCCCCTTTGTTATCGCACCTCTGCTATTGAGAGGTTATAGGTTCAATTCTCTTGACAATCTTAGGGTTAGGCTCCATGGTTGATTCAATAGGAAATGATCGTTTTGGGTAGATCTATCTAGTATAATTATTCTGTGGGCGTTGTCGTCACCAATCTCTGGAGATCGTGAACCACATAGAAAATAAAAAATGCAATCAAGGTAGTATAAGTGATTAGAGAATCATCCTACATCAAAATATATGGAAAAACCAAGGTCTCTCATACTTTACTATAACATCCACCTTATAGATCAATCATTCGGGAAATTGCTTACTAATTTTTATTTTTTTGAGTTCAAATGAAACCTTTTCCTCTACATAGAAGAAATTATGGCCCACATACCATATCACCATTGGGTTATTCAAACCTCCAAACTCCAACTTTGCAAGAAATAAGACCGATAAATATGGAAGACTATAGATTTAAGCCTAAATGCTTTAAAAGGAGTGTTCCGTTTAAGGATGTTTCTAACCATTGATTGCATTTAAGCATAGAATGGCCTTACTCAAATGAAAAGTACCCTAAAGAGGAAGTAAAAAGGAGGACACTCTCTTATGAGGCATTGGAGAGAATGAAGGTGGACAAAGAAGCCCAAGGAAAAAACAAAGGTTGTAGACAAAACCAAGGAAGTAGAAAGATTAGGCTAATGAAGGACATTGTTGTGGTAACAAGGGGAATTGAGACAGTTGATATTCAGTCCCATTCATGTCACACCAAACATAGAGAAAGACTTCAAGAACCTTAAGGGAGATACTCAAGGATAAGGTGGTGATGGAGTTAAGTCTCCCATAGAACAAGCTATCTAGTACACAAGGATCAACATTTTAGCAACATAATCTTTCATGGGCCTTGGGATGTCAAGAGGGTTTCTTGGTCTAACTAATCCTAGTTTCCATCACTTCATGGAAAGTGATCAACCAATGGGGGATAAAATAGCTTAGTTAGACCTATTTTCATTCAATTGAAAAAGAAAACAAATTTTCAAGCAAACACATAAGAAAAGAAGGATGGGCTTAGACCAGACAATGATATAAACCATGGAGGCCATTGTTATGGATGATGATGAAGTGGATACCCCAACCATAGCCATTGAAATAGTAGATACAACTTAGGGAAAAAATTCAAATGTTCTTATAATATATCATTTGTTCTTAAAATGGCTCATTTGATGGAAGGCTATAAGAAAGAAAATGAAAGCTTAAAATACCAAGTAGAAAATTGCAAATTTGTAAAATATAATACAAGTGACTTCATGGAATATGCCTTGGAAATCCATGTCAATATGAACTTGTCGCAAAACGTTTTTTAGAAAGAATCTACTAGATCTGCAAGACATATCAAGGAGCACCCGTGGTCACTAACAAATTGTAGGAGTGGACAAAAAGAGAAGAAGGGTGGAAATGATGCATAGACCATTTGCAAGGATGGAAATAAGAATTCAAGGAAACCCCCTCAAAAATCCCTCGATTGAGTGAAAATAAAATGACCATAATTAATAAGGGATTAAACTACTAGAAGAGAATTACTCATATATTAATTGAAGACATACATGTATTTTTGAAATATTGTAATCAATTGAGAAACAACATTTTCCAATTTCTTTTGAAATAAACAAGGCATGTAATGCTCGGAAGGACTATATAGAAGATAGGGAAAATTCCGTTGAATAACGTTCTACTAAATAGGCCTAGAATTTGAATAGTCACAAAGCTTAAATGATTCAACTTCTTCTCCTCAAACATTTTGTATAAATATTATGACTACAAAGAAGAAAGGGGTTTTTCTTTGGAAATTTAAGCTATCTTCATGGTTAATAGTGAATTGATTATTGGCCATTTTTTTGAGAATTATAGTGCTATCATGATTGGTGTGGATTATTCTTCTTCAGTTGTCACCAAGGAGATCTAGGATCGAGTCAATGGGAGTGGGTGTGGAATATTCTTCTTGTTCACGGTTCTCTAGAAATATGTTAAGTTGGGTATCACCTTATTTATGTGAATGTATTTACTTATTTTATCTTGTATGTTGTGTTAACAAAAATAACATGGAATATAATTTTTTAATAAAATTGTTCACTTTCCTCTATTTCCCTTAGTTATTTGTAAATATGCACACATTTTAATAAAATGAACTATTTCAGTGTTTGTTTATTTTATTTTATTTCCTTTGGTTTCATCTCTTTCATTTCTATAATACTCCTAGCTAGGATAAAGTATATTATTTTTTTGTTAGAAGCATTGCATTCTACACATGCATTTAGAGAAGTCATGTTATTTATTAAAAACATAAAAATAATGTTGAGCCATAAACTAAAGGTTTTCCATTTGATGGAGAAATGTCCAATTGGAACCTTTCATTGAGTGAACCCGTAAAGTTGACAAAGGGTGTTATGTACTAAGAAAAAATAAGTACTTTGGTTGAGCCATAAACTAAAGGGTTTCCATTTGATAGAGAAATTTCCAATTGGAACCTTTCTTTCGGTGAAACTGTAAAGTTGACAAAGGGTGTTTACTCATGTCAACATATCCCCTTGATGAGATCAACCAACCCTTAATATTTTATATACCATTGCATTTTTGGGAAATGAAAATTTCATCAAACTTTTGGAGGTCATGTTTATGACAAGAGAGTAAGACACCCTCTTAGAGAGGGAACTACTTCCAAGACTAGGAAGTATCTCATCAACATCATCACTACTCGTAATGCTCGCCCAACTCTTGGCGCTTACCAAGGAAATTTTAAGGATGGAAAATTTTCTTCAAGTTTAAAAACATTGGCGAATATCACTAATCCCTAATATGCAAACTATAAAATATTTATTGATATATTTGTAAAATTATTCAAATTTATAATGATTTTATATATAGTCTCTATATAATGTTGACGATTTTTAAGGTTAAATAATTTTATATTCTAAAATTTGGGCGAATCGTCTTTTATAAAATTGGAAATTAGCGAATCTTTTTTGTGGAAAAATCATGGAAAGTTAGCCCACTGGGTGAACATTAGCCCCTAAAATTTTCCATGGCGCTCACAAATGCAGCAATCCCTGTATCGTGAACTATGCCTCTCTCAGAAGTGTCACTGTCACTAGAAGCTTCTTGCTTCTTCTTCTTTTCTTGTATCACTTTCCAATCCATCCATGACTCCTTATTGGTAGATGTAGAATCATCCTTTCTCCCCACTGACCACACTATTCTTGGACTGCAAAGTCTCCCTTTGAACCTGCAAACTCCCTCTAGAACCCGACTCTTCTTGAGTCTTTGGAACCTAGACCTTCTTCTCTCGAACCTGTACCTACACCTATGAAGCCTACACCTGCACCTACTTCTTTGGAGCCTATACCTAGTCCTCCTTCTTCTTTCCGTGATTCATAGGCATGCATGTCATCTTGTATGGATCATGCTCTCTAACTCCAAGCACAATACTTGTGGAGATAGATCCTTTGGGTTTAAGTCTTGCCTTCCCATCTTAGAATAAGACCTCAAACCCCTTCTTATGGATCATCAAGAGAGATATCACACTATATCTAAGTCTTGGTACAAATAGTACATCCTATACCTGCATCACTTGTCCTGACTCCATCCTGAATGACACAGCTCTCAATCCTCAGACCTCCTTCTAACTCTTGTTGCCCAACATCATGTGAAACTTTGAGTACCACTCAGCTAGAGTCTTGAATACCTCCTGTGACCCTGTCATATGTTTCAATGCATCACTATCCACGTACCATCCATCCTCATCGATGGTACCATATGAGAAATGAGAGATCATAGAAATGTCCTCCTCCTCCAAACTCCTAGTGAGAGAATCTATCTCAGCAGAAGTGGAAACATCAGTGATCTGCTTCCCTTTCTTCTCATCATCTCCCATCTTCTTATTCCTTGGACATCTTGATGAAAAATTACCCATCTCACCACAATTGAAACATTCGACTTTACTCAAGTCCTTCTTCTGCTTACCCTTCATTTGTGCTGCAAGTGCCATGTTATCATTTGAAGCCCTCTTATTCAGATGAAGATCCTCATCTCACAACTCTTCTTGAAATAATTCCTCCCACAGCCTATTCCAGTATGGAAACTTCTCTTTTGAAACAATCACCTTGTTGAAGGGCTCCCATTCCTTGGTGAACCCTTTCAAATAAATCCTCACCATATCAGAATCTAAAATAGTCAAACCAACAACAACAGTCTCATCTCTACACTGAGACAATATCGTTAGATATGAAGTCACTCCTTCACCTTGTATCATCTTGGTGGACTTCAACTTATCCTTCAATACCAGTACACGATTCTCTTTCTTTTTCTGGAACAAATTTTGAATATCCATCCACATCTCATCTACAATGTTCTTCCCCAACAAATGAGGTATTAGGGGATCCTTCACACCATCTAGGATAATAAATCTCACCTTCGTATATAAATCCTCATACACTTCCAGCTCCTTTGGGTCAATTGGCTTCTTGATGGATTTCTTGGTGAACTCCCAAATCATATTGACCTGCAAGACCAACTTGATCCTTTCCTTCCAAGGGCTATAGTTTGACAACCCCTCCAACCTATCCTCATACAATAGACCAACCTATAACTTCGACATTGTAATGATCCCTTCACCTACAATGTGACCAACTCCCTCCTAAGTTATACTTCATTGTGCACACTCTAATTCATTGTCTCCCAAAGTAGCTCAGACATGCTCTGATACCATGTTAATCTTCCTCTACCTTGGTGTCCGGGATAGAACATTAAAATATTTTACGCTACCAAACCAAGAATCTCAACAAATCTACTTTTCATAACGGAATATAAGTAGCATTAAACCACACATGCATAAGTATAGATAACCTCTTACAAAATATTGTACAAATATGTACAATAACCCAATATTCGTTATATTAAACTAATTGAGTAATAAAATAGCCTAGGGTTCCCATACAAGGGATAGTGGCCCTCAATTATTCACAAGTACAAGAATACAATATACAAGGACAAAATTTTTGTTCTAGTGCACAATCACAACATCTATGTCGTATCTCATCCTAGCGATCATTCACTTCCTTTCTGCTCTCTAGTTGCCCCATAGTCCATCAAGAGACAATACATAAAGACTCAAGGAGTGCTTCTACCTATCATTGTTGCAAGTCACTTCTTCTTCAATGAGCACGGGTTGATCCAATATTCTCCTGTAGGCTAGATAATACCTAATTTTTCATCCATCAAATAACTACTCACTAGGCCCAATCCTTCACCCAACATACAATTGTCAATGTCCTTCTTGTCATCCTGATCTAGGGCTACTCTGGACACTTTCATGTTTCCCTCCACCAACCACTAAGTGTTCAATATCTCCACTATGAAAAATGCTCATAGGATGGTATTCTAACAACTAAGTCAAGCCCTCCAATTGGCTCCCATAAGATGCAAATGTAAACTCATCCAAACTAATCCAAATACTAGGATCCAACACAAGTCACTAATGGATAAATGACATACCTCTTTACTATTGTTCATGAACATAATTTTTGTCACTGGTTAGGGCTTCTTTTGTAGCCTACAGTAGCCCACTAATCCTATCCAAACTCACCTCACATAATGTGGCTTGCTTTCCTTCACAAGGTCAATAGCTTCACTACCTAAATAAGCTCCTACAAATCCATGTTTAGGGATTCTTTGACCCTCAAACCAACCACTACAGGCTTGTGACAGCTAATCATCACAATAAATTCATCATTTTGGCTTGCTTCATGGAGGAATTCCCACATTTTACTAGCCATGAACATGTCCCTTCTAATGCAACCTTCCAATAGACTTAACAACACCTTCAAATAGTTACAAAGGATTCCAACTGAACTTCTTCTTCCTCACTAAAGATACTCATAATCTTTGGCCACCACAAAGAAACCTTCCTTCTCCTATACGAGCTTCTTCCCACACTTCTTCATTGTCCTTGTGTTGCACCTAGGGGATGTGTAGAAATGAACCTTCCTCACCTTCTATTTATACACATAAGAAGGGCTCCACCAAATTTCCTAAGTGACATGTCTTTTGGGAATTTCTACTTCAAGCCCACATAAATTGAATTCCCTCCCCATCACGATCTTCAAAAATTCATATCTCATTAAGGACAACATAGATTTTGATGATTCTTAAAGCATTGGATTCTCCTCGATGCCCTATATCATCTCCATCCATCACATATAGAAAATGATCCATGGTTTTGGCCTGAACCATTTGGGTACAAAACCCCAAACTTGGGTTCCAACCTCCAAACCCTGAACCCTAGGGCTTGGATTACCTTCCAAGCTATCAAAAATAAAAAACTCTCTAGTGTGTTTGTAGAAGTTTGCAATTTTTGAATGGTAGTTCTTGAAGACTTTGGCATCTAGAATTTGTAGACCTTAGCAAAGGTTTGAGTTAAGAAAACCTAGGAATAGAAACCCTAACTAATCGTTTCCTATATAAAAAGAAAAACATATATGTTGAGAATGACAAGAATGACATCATGTTAATGAGAAGAAAAAGTTGATGAAAAGGTCCAAGATTAAGAGGGAATTGACCTTCTTTAAAAGATAAGTACTCTACATCTCCTTGGTTACTACTAATTATATTGTTTTTGTACTTTTCCTTTTTTTCATTCATCGTCTTCTAATAAAGCTTGCAAGTCAAGATGAGAACTATACAAAACTTGAGAAACAAATCGAATAATTGGAAAAACATAGCAAAGCATGAAGATTTTGAAAAGGGAGAAAGTTGTTTGAAGTATGCAACATGAAAGGGAAGAAGTTCTCCTACCTAATATGGAAAGAGGAAGCTATAAGAACTTGGATGGATACAATATAAATTAAAGTTTAAAAAAAAACTAGAGACACTTACGATAAAAAAGAGATGCCTAATTTAGGGCAATATCATGTGGCAAAAATTTAAAGAGTTTTGATATTGTTGTATCAACATTTGATTAATTTGATTCAGGAACACATTGATTGGGTTTAAAGTAATGATTTTGATAGAGATATTACTTTGTAACTTAGAAATCGGAGAACCCACAGTAAAAATCATTTTTCAGTCAACGTTTCAAATCCCAACATGGATCCATCATCAGGACTATTTTGAATGTTGATAGTAGAAGAGCTCAGTTGCGAGATTTAAATAGTTATGAGGTGAGCTTGCTTTGTTTTAAGGAAAAAGAAGGTCGGCTACTTTAATAATTAATAATTAATTTTATC
>APFE030104010.1:5675-17532 GCA_000404065.3 Pinus taeda | reverse complement strand
AATATTGTAGGGGCACAACAATAACAATAGTGGGATTCTATGGGGCATAATAATAACAACATGGGGACTATATGGGCATAATAATACAATAAGGGGTTACTCTAGTAGTATAGGGACCTAACATGCCCCTCTCCTTCAAAAAGTGTTGTCCTCAATGATTTAGTAGTTCTAGATGCTTCTATATAAAACTTTCATCCTCCCATGTGGAATCTTCAACGATATGTTCTTCCACTTAATGAGATACTCTGAAATTGATCGATTTCGTAGCCTTTGATTTCTTGTTTTTGTGACTGCTTGAGGTTCCAATATGATTTTTCCTTCCTTGTCCAGTTTTGGAAATATTGTTTGAACTGGGATCTTCTCACCTATAACCTTCTTTAAGCATGAAACATGGAAAACTGGGTGCACTCGATAAGATGTAGGAAGCTCCAATTTGTATGCCATAATACGAATCTTTTATAACACCTTGTACAAAACATAATACTTTGGTGATAATTTATTATCCTTATTAGCTTGCTTGAGGGACATTTGTTTGTATGGTTTATTCGTAGAAATACCCAGTCACCTACATAAAAACTTCTTTCGTTGCGATGTTGATCTGCCTGTTTTTTCATTCTATTCTGCGCCAAAGTGAGGTTATCCTTTAATAGTTTGAGAATTTGTTGTTGATGCTCAATGTGATCTTCCACTACTTGACCCTTAGAATTTTCTTTTAAAGATGATGTGATGGAGGGTGGATGATAAGATGAGCTATGAGTTAATTGAGTACCCAAATATTCCACCTCATGTACTCCAAAGAAACATTTTGAGCTTTTTGCATATAATTGTTTCTCCAATAGTTTGAGCACCCTGTCAACATGTTGAACATGATCCTTCCAAGACTTGTTGTAGATTAGTATATCATCAAAACATACTAACACAAATTTTCTAATGAAGGGTTTGAAAATGGAATTCAAGGCCAAAAGGCATGACCAAAAATTCATAATGACCGTCATGAGTTCTAAATGTTGTTTTTGAAATGTCTTTAGTCTTCATTCTGATTTGATAATATAATGAACGAAGATCCAACTTGGTAAAGTAAATTTCTCCATGTAATTCATCCAATAATTCATCAATGGTAGGAATGGGAAATTTATCTTTAATAGTAATCTTGTTGATCTCCCTATAATCTGGACACATGCTCCATGATCCACCCTTCTTGTGTACTAATACCACTGGAGCAGAGAAAGAACTTTGACTAGGTTTAATTATACCAACCTCTAGCATTTCTGCAACCATACATTCAATTTCACTCTTTTGGGCATATGGATATCTGTAAGGCCTGATATTTGGGGGAACACATCTTGGAATCAAATGAATAGCATGATCATAATCACAAATATATGGGAGGCCTTTAGGAGTCTCAAATACCTTGGAATGATTGTCCAAAACGTTTTGAAGATCTGTTGAAATAGATGATTTCGATGTGGGAACCTCTAGTGAACATAACTGTGCAATTATGCCCTGTTGTTCTTTATTTAGAAACTTAGTCATGTTGTTAGAGTTGATTATCTTTCCCAGTTTCCCTTCTATACCCCTTAATTCAACTTCTTTTCCTTCCCAAAAAAATTTCAAGAAAAGTTCTTGAAAATTAAAAGCTATCATACCCAAAGATTGTAGCCATTGGACTTCTAGTACAACATCTGCACCAACCATTGGAATGGAAAAAATTGGACTATTCAAGACATATTCTCCCATGGATAGCTTGATATTATGGCACTTTCCAGAGAAATTTATGGTTCCTCCCTTTGCAACCATTACTTGACACTCTGATACTGGATATAGGAAGCAATTCAATTCCTTGGCTATTTTACAATGAACAAAATTATGGGTACTACCCATATCAATCAACACTATTACATTTTTCTTCTTGATATGCCCTTCTATATTGAGAGTTTGAGGAGTGGTAATTCCTGTCAATGCATTACAAGGTATGGTTAGATTCATTTCTTTTTTCCCTGGGATTGGTTCATGGTGTGTATCCTCTTCTTTTGACGTTTCTTGTTCCTTTTCTTGCTCCTCTTCCCCATCTATGTAAATTATTTCTTCTCAACACACTTATGACCTTTAGTGTATTTTCTATCACAATTTAACAAAGCGCTTTTTCTCTTTTTTCTTCCAATTTTTTTGGTGTCAACCTTGTAGGTGGTGAAAGGCTAGGAGAAACAACACTTCCATATTTATAGTTGTGATTGGTAGGCTTCCTTGTTGCCATAAGTTTTCTTTCCGTTTTTCTTGCTAACCTAAATGCCTTCTCCAATGAATCAGATTCCCAAAGGCGAACCTCATGTTGGATGTTATCCTTTAAAGTCCCTATTAACACATCAATCCTATGCTCCTATGGAATATCTTTTACCCTTATATTTAATTTTTGGAAATCCTTAATATGCTCCATCATTGAACCCTTTTGTTTGAGATTTATCAATTGGATAAAGAAGGTGTTTCTCTGTGTATCCTCAGAATGTGCTATCATTTCCTCTGTGAAAATTGACCAAGTGGTTTACAAGAAAAAAGCCCTTTATACCATAAAAAATTGATTTGGTTTTAGATATAAAGATGTAATACATACCTTTTGTAACAATTGCACATCATGTTGATCAAAATATTTCTACTTCTGTAGTATCCATGTTATGGGATCCTTACCATCAAACATCCTCATATCAATATTTGGAATATGGCGGGTCTTCAATCCAATGTTAGATTCTATAAAATCATGATTAACATTTATTTTTTTCTCAAAATAAGTTTCCTCTACTACCATTTCGTCATTAGGAGGCCTTTCTTGTAGCAGTTTTGTCCCACCTTCCTTCAAACCTTCCATGTCTTTATTCAAATATTCCATGCCTTTCTTTAAATATTCTTCCATGGCACATATATAACTATTTATCTTAGCTTCGATCACATTCTTCAAATCATCCATCCAATTTTTCTTACTAGGTGTTTCTATTTTCTTGATTCAAGTCATTTTGTTTCTTGCTTTTAGCAGCTCGATCTTGAATCTATCATATCTCTAAAATTTCGAATCTCCAAGGTCTAAAATTGCAACCTGAAGTAGCCCACTATGTCCTCTTTCCAATGCCACCAATTTGATCGAAATTGGATTCTCCAAGAAAGAGTTACGCCCAATCTCCCAAGATGACCTGATTATATACTTTTTCAGTAGAGAGAACTTGTACGAAGTGCCCCATGTCACTGTTTCAACCTTCGAAACTAAAAATAGTACACAAAAAAGTACAGTCTGTCATATTTCTGAAACTTCTTATGAAATTTCAATTTGATGCTTAGAGAAAAAGTTATGACGATTTTCCCAAGGTCACTAGTTTGGGATGTAATTCGGGAGTCTGCAAAAAACCTAAAATTATAGCGAAAATGCCATGATGACTTTTTTGAGATGGAATTTTGGAGCTTGCAAAAACCCATTCTTCATCAGATCATATCTCCGAAAATATAGCGAGGTAAGATTTGAAATTTGGACCCGAGATTTAGAATGATTTCGGCTCAAATGGGTTTTTTTTTTTTTTTTTTTTTTTTTTTTTTTTAAGCCTTCTGAAACTTTGTAGCAAAAAATATATAGCAAAAATTCCACGATGACCTGTTTGGAGCAGCGAAACTTTAGAATCCAAAGTTTTGATACCAAATGTTATGAAAACAGCTCACAAAAAGATAGAAAATACAAATCAACGACTTAGAAATCATCCTCTTTGAGGGGGAAACCTCCTTTACATTACATAAATGAAGAATTATTCGATAATACAAATAACACGACCTCCTTTCTATATATAGGAGTCTAAGGGGTCTCAATACAATTAGAGCCTACATAACAATAATATTGTAGGGGCACAACAATAACACTAGTGGGTTTCTATGGGGCATAATAATAACAACATGGGGACTATATGGGCACAATAATACAATAAGGGGGTTGCACTAATAACAATAAGGGGTTACACTAGTAGTATAGGGACCTAACAACAGTTGATATTGAATCCCATGTGTGTCACACACAACATCAAGAAATACTTCAAGAACCCCAAGGGAGATACTCAAGGAGAAGGTGATGGTGGAGATAAGTCTCCCATAGAACAAGCTATCTAGCACACATGAGCGAACATTTTAGCAGCATCTTTCATGGGCTTGAGACAAAAAGAGGGTTGCTTGGTCTTACTAATCCTAATTTTCGGTACTTCATGGAAAGCGATATACCAAAAGGGGATGAAATATCTTGGTTAGAACTATTTTCACTAAATTAAAAGAGAAAACAACTTTTAAATCAAACACATAAAAAGATAAGAATGGCCTTAGATCAAATAGTGATATAAACCATGGAGGACACCATTATGGATAATGATGAAGTGGATCCCATGGTTTTGGCCATTGCTAGAGTAGATACAACTTAGGAAAACAAGTCAATAGAATGGTTCATTTGTTATTAAAATGGCTCAGTGGATGGAAGGATATAAGAAAGAAATTAAAAGCTTAAATTACCAATTAGAATATTGAAAAGTTTTGAAATATAATATAAGTGACTTCATGGAATATGTCTTTGAAATCCATGTCAATTTGAACTTGGTGCAAAAAGTTCTTTTTTAACAATTTAATAAACCTACAAGACAAATATCAAGAAGAACCCATGGTTACTAACAAATTATATGAGTGACCGAAAGGACAAGAAGGGTATAAGAAATGCTTAAATCATTTGCAAGGATGGAAATAAGATTTCAAGGAAACCCGGAATTTCCTATGGATCTGGAAGGAGGATTCTGGGAGCCTCAACTTGAGCTAGGGTTGGAGTTGGTGATTGGGTTTTGACTCGGGGTACCATGGTGGGATGCGCAGGGGGGAGCGCCACTCCCTCCTATAGTCAAGTAGTCGTAGAGGGAAGTAAGGACTTGGGAAAGAAGCATTTCAAAAAACCTCTTGAGAAGGTTTCAGAAGCAAGAAGCAAGGGAACATTTGGAAGAAATGGACTTCAGGATCAGGAAAGGAATCAATAGGAAACAAGTAAAGAAAACGAGAATGGAGGTAGCAGTGAAAAACCGGCTTCTATAAGGACAACTGGGGTCTTCAAACCCAAGTCAAGCATCATTCCTTGGGTCATATTGAGCGATCCAACAATACAAGCACATAGGGATCACATGACGGAACATGCGATCATATGCAAGTTCATGGGGTTATGGCCGAAGAAGAGGGCATTACACATCTAGATAAGGAGCCATTAGAAGCCAAAGGGAGAAATACATTTACATCTAGGTTCTAAGGGCTTCTTCGTAGTGGTGCTCACAAGCATAGAGGACAAAGACAGAGTGTTCGAAGGGGGACCTTATTTCTATGATGCGGCAGGAATATACATGTAGCCATGGATGTTGAACTTTGTCTCAGAACGTGAAAAATTCACATCAGTATCGGTTTGGATCAGACTATACTCTCTCCCTCTAGATTATTGGCTACCAGAATCTTTGAAAACCATAGGCAACAAGCTAGGGCATTTTCTAAAGATCTTAGAGGCAACTCTCAAAGGAAAATATACCCCCTTCACTCGAATATGTGTGGAAATGGACCTATCGGGAGCCCTTCTAGAAGTGATAATTTTAGAAGTATATGATGAAGAATGGGTGCAGATTGTGGACTATGAGCACATACCATTTAGGTGTTGCAAATGCCATGAACATGGGCATCTATTCAGAGACTACCCAACAATCAATATGGAAGGTAATGGGAAACTATTGTGGATAGAGATCACGAGGGTTTCACCAAGGTCGGAGGCAAAGGGAAAGGGGGTAAACATCCACACAAAAAGATAAATGAGGATAGATATACAAGACATAAAAATTTCAAGATCATAGAGGAAGAAGATGAGAACAAGGAGACAGTCCAGGCCATGGAGAACGTAACCGAGGAGCAGGATAAGGAAGCTGGCATAGAGTGTATCATAGTAAAAAACCAACAAAAGGATGATCTACCAAGCTGTATGGAGATTAGTAGGGACCATGAGATGACCCCAAGTGAAGTGGGAATGGAGGACCATGAACTACAAGAGATTCTAGATAGGGAAAATATAGATCTAGGGAAATTTCTAGAACAAGGGAATAACCTAGGAGTGGATTCCCTACCAAAAGAGGATTATGAAAGAGTACAACAACTCTTTCTATGGAGGTCACAATTGAAGGGAGATGGATTCAAAAGAAATCATGAAAGCCAAGACCTAAGTGGGTTCAAAGTGATAGAGAATTCACAGGCACAATCTCCAAAGAACTCAGTGAGGAAAAGAGGAAGAAAAAGACAGAATGAGCTGTTGAACGAATGTGGAAAACTATTGATCAACTCAGGTAAGATGAAATATATCACCAACTATTCCTTTACTAAAATTTCTTAATGAAGCTCACAACCTGGAATATTAGAGGCATAGGGAATATAAGGAAACAAAGGAATCTAAGTAACATAATGAAAGAAGAAAAACCAGATATGGTTTTTATTCAAGAGACAAAATGTTCGATGGAAAAGATAAGAGAAATTCATAATAAGTGGTTAATCAAGTATGAGTATCTAGAGGTTAAGGCAAATAACTTGACAGGGGGGATTCTCACACTATGGGATCCACAGAAATTTAGAATCTTGGATGCTAAAGCATCCAGGAACTATCTTTCCTTGGTATGTCAACTTGTAGGTGATAAGGAGACATACATTATTACAAATGTTTATGGACCTCAAAAGAAAGCAGAGAAACTAAAGCTTCTCACCTCCCTAGAGGATCTAAGAGCTAGACATCCCAATTTGTCCTAGATCATTGTAGGAGATTTCAATATGATAAGATCTCTTTCAGAGAAAAAAGGAGGCACTAGACAGCTAGGTAGAGACTCCATGGCCTTCCAGAACTTCTTCATGAACATGGGACTAGTGGACACTGAAACAATAAATGGAACCTTCACATGGAACAACAAAAGGGGAGGGGCTTCTCAAGTTGCTTCCAAACTTGATAGATTTATTATTTCAGAGGACCTCCTTCTCATAGGACCTGCCATAACGGCTTCCATCCTGCCTATTGGAGGATCGGATCACTGGCTTGTATAGCTAGAAGCCACCTTTTTAGGCACACCGACAAACAGACCTTTCAGGTTTGAAAATGCCTGGCTCTCACACCCTAAATGTAACATTAAGGAATGGTGGAGAGAGGAGTTGAACATTCAGGGCACAAAAATGTTCATGCTCCAACAGAAAGTTAAACATATCAAATCCAGACTTAAAGCTTGGAACAAAAAGGAATTTGGCGATCTCTTCCAAGCCAAAAGAGAAACTGAGTAGAAGTTCTAGGAGATCAATCAGATCAGCATCACAGATGGCTTCTCTGAAGAGTGGAAAAAACTAACTGACACTTTGCAGGAAGAATGGGAGGTTCGATGCTTAGAAGAGGAAATATTTTGGAGGCAGAAGTCAAGGATACAATGGATTAGAGAGGGAGAAAGAAATACAAAGTTCTTTCATAAATCCATTATGGCTCATAGGGCACACAACAGAATCACAAAGATCAAATATTCTCAAGGTATTGATCTTGTCTCTCACAATGATATGGAATCGGTTCTTGTACAAAACTTTTTAAATATTGCACAGGAGCTGCTGGAGGATAGATCTAGGTTCATTTACCATTTCACTTAGTATATCCCTAGCTGGTTACCAGAGAGGAAAACCGCAATCTTAACAGGCTAGTATTGGAGGAGCAGGTTAGTGAAGTGATTAATGAAATGCAAAATGGTAAAGCACCAGGCCTAGATGGATTCAATGTAGACTTCTTCAAATCCTATTGGGAAACAATCAAACAGGATATCCTTGAGGTAGTGGAAGACTCAAGAAAATCCAAAAAAGTATTGAAGGCTCTTAATGCTTCCTTCATAGCTCTTATCCCAAAACAGGAAAATGCCATGACACCGGATGGTTTTCGACCCATAGCCTTATGTAATGTGGTGTATAAAATCATTTCCAAGGTGATAGCCAATAGACTCAATCCCCTTCTACCTTCTCTCATCTTATAGGAACAAACAGGCTATGTGGAAGGAAGACAAATCCTCAACAATATCATCCAAGCTCATGAGGTGGTACACTCTCTCAAAAGAAACAAACAAGATGGTATGATCATTCAGTTGGACCTAGCAAAAGCCTATGACAAACTAAGCTGGTCTTACATAAGAGTAATTCTAAAAGCCTATGGCTTTGACCAAAATTGGATAAGATGGGTTATAGAACTAGTTACCATGGCCAATTTTTCCATACTGCTTAATGGAGCTCCATCAAGAACCTTCACACCCTCTAGAGGACTCAGACAAGGAGATCCACTCTCACTGTTCCTCTTCATCCTCATGATGGAAGGACTAGGTAGAGCGATCAAAATGGAAAATGCTAAAGGACGAATCTAGGGTATCAAAATCACCTCGGATGGAGTGGCAAACACTCATCAACAATTTGTGGATGAGACAATGTTGCAGGGCATACCCATAGTCAAGGAAGCTAGAGAAATAAAAAACATATTAAATGAATTTTCTAGGGTAGTAAGCATAAAGGTAGGCCTCAACAAGTCCAAAGTCTTTTTCTTTAACACTAATATTGTTATTCAGAGAAACATTACCAGAATTCTTGGACTTCAAAGGGAACAACTACCTTCCAAATATCTTGGCATTCCTTTGACTGGAAAACCTCTAAGTAAGAAAGTGTGGGAGCCAATATTAAATAAACTTCAGGACAAGGTCAGAAAATGGACATGCAGGTCACTAAATTTGGTAGGGCGCCTTGTTCTCACACAAGCAGTCTTGTAGGCCATTCCCATTTTCATGTTTTCAGCTCTTCCTGCTCCTCAAGGCATTAAGCAGTAGATAAGAAGTATACAGAGGGACTTTCTGTGGGGTAGAGGGGAAGAGAAAAATAAGTGGGATTTAGTATCCTAGGACAGGCTCTGCAAGCCCAAAAGCCATGGCAATTTGGGGCTTCATGATCCTGAGATCCTCAACAGAGTTTTGGGAGCTAAGATTTGGTGGAGATGGATCAAGGAGTCGAAGGATCACTTAGAATGTCAGGGAAAATCAAGGGCTCACATATTTGGAACCTTGCCTGGGAAAATAAAAGTATTGTTTAGCAACACTGTTTCTGGGAAATCTAAGCAGGGAACCTTGCTCGATTTTGGGAGGACAATTGGCAACAGGAACCCAACCTTTATAGGGATGAATTAGCAGATCTCAAAAGTGACACAGATAGAAAAGGTCTATTTTTGGTAAAAGATTTATGGGACCAGGGAAGAAATAATGGAAAATGGAGGAATTGGAAGGTTCTAAGATACAATGATGAGAGTCCTCTGAAGGCCAAGGCAGACACTCTTGCCTAAGAGCTACATCATAGAAGGATTCTGGTTTCCTCCTCACCTGACCAATTAAGATGGGGAAAGAACACAAAAGGCAACTTTAACCTCAAAGAGGCTAAATAGGAAGTTATAGGATTTAACTTTGTGAATCCTGATCAAGTATGGAAGAAACAATGCAAAGTCCCCATTAGATGAAAATAAAGTTTTTCATTTAGCTAATGCAACAAAGGAAGATCTTAACTTGGGAGAATCTCCTAAAGAAAGGATTTATTGGCCCTTCCAAATGTTACCTCTGTGGCTCACATGAGGAGACGATTGAACACCTTCTCAACTTCTGTCCTTTCACTTCCAAGGTGTGGGACTGGGTGGCCTCAATCTTTAGACAAACTGATAGGGATAGTCTCAGCATAGCCAACACTTTGAAGAACTGGAGGAAGAATTTCTCAGGGAATGAGATTATTAATAAAGCCTGGATTCTAGTTCTGGACTTTGTCATTTGGAATGTTTGGAAAGAGCGCAATAGTCGGATCTTCAAAAACAAAACAAGCAAGCCCCAACACATAATTGATGAAATTCTAAGGCAGCTCAAAGACACAGTAAGAAGCTTGTTGAGAACTCTTCCTAAGGATCCCCCTTTGCCCCAAGAGGAGAGTATTATACTTCACTTGGGTCTCCAGTCCATCAGTTCTCTGGTAATAATAAAGGGAGTGAGCCTAATAAATATAGGTGTTAACATTTGGAAGCCCCCTCCTTATGGTTTCTTAAAGGTTAATAATGATGGAGCATATAAGGGCAACCCAGGATTAGCTGGCTTTGGGGGTGCCATAAGAGATGATCAGGTGAAAATAAAGAAAATATTCCATGGCCACTTGGGAAAGGCCACTAATAACATGGCTGAGCTCATGGAATTAGAGAAATGCTTGGAAATCCTGGTGGATTCAAATTCACACAATGTTATAATGGAAGCAGATTCAGAATTGATTATTAGAGCAGCCAAGAAAATATACAATGGAACCTCTCCAGATAAAGTGTCAAAGCATTGGAAGCTTTTGTAGGTTTTTCACTGTATCTTCTCCCACATGCAAACCCTTAAAATTTCCAGATTTGTTCATGTGAAAAGGAAAGCTAACATGTTAGTGGATCGGTTGGCAAACAAAGGAGTCACCAATAGGGACAAGAACTCTAGGTATGCTTGGGAGTTGTTACCTACTGAGAAATTGTGGGAAGACTGTCTCTGTCAGGCGGCCCAAGATATGGAACTATGGACTAACAGGATGGAACGAAGGGATTCAGGAGACAAGCAGGAGCAGGGAGAACCCTAAACCCTCTAACCCTTTTGGTTTGGTTGTTTTCCAAAGCTTAGAGTTCTTTTGATTGAATGCTGAAAGGAATGACTTAGATAGTACCACAGGTTTGGTCGTCCATTTTCATTTTACTTAGTTGGGGTTTGACAGAGATTTTGGGTGGATTGGAATGGCTCAAAAACTGCCCGGTGGACTGAACTAATGGACATCACTTTGTGAAAAAGTGTGTATGCTTTTCCGCGAAACAATCGACTCAAAACCAAAAGTGGTATATCAGGCGAGGTCCAAATGGTTTCTAGTTTTTTGAGGTTGGCCCTCAATTCCACTCCTCATGTGACACATTGCGGTGAGAGGTGAGAGAAAACGACCCTCATCAAGTGGTTAAATCCCGTGCTTCTCGTCCTCTCGATATTCATGAAGGCCATTGGATCTAAGTCAGGTCCGTTTGAAAGTATTAAGTGTGGTTTGTGGTGGAACTTCTTGTGGACCCTCAGTGGGTCTTTTGTGGCCCTTTTGTGGCCCCTGTGTTTATGGGAAAACTAGTGTCCATTCAAAGCTGCTAGTCCCACTAAGACGGGTAGCTATCTTAGAAACAAACAATTCAAAGTTACTTGTGTTTTCCTTTATGAGAGATAGATGAGAGAGAAGCAGAGGGTACCAATCTCAGTCTTCAGCTCGGCTCCTCGCTTGTTTCCTCCCTCCTTTGATAGAGATTTCACCACTCCTTTCTCACTTGTCCTGCTTCAAAGAACACCTGTAGAGTCAAAGTAGCAAAATACCATCAAAGCATAGAGATCTATAACCATAAACAATATAGGATCAGATGTATATTAACCATACAAATGCATACATAAATACAACATTCATAGATATACAAGTATGTGGAGGAAAACTCAAATAACTTTATTGATAGAAGTAGTAGAAAAGAGGATTACAACCCAACTACCTGATCTAGTGCCATCCTCCCAGCATGAAATCCCTCTTCACCTCATGGAAAGACTAGATCACCCAACAATACAATGTTTCACAGAGAAACCAACAACACTTCCTTACAAAATACCAAATTCCAGCCTCTGGATCTCTAGGATGAGGGATCCATATATAGATATTTGCAGGGGGGTGAGTCAGCTTCTAGGATTTTGATTAGTGTCATTTCACTGATAGTTCTTGGTTC
>APFE030104006.1:102086-122855 GCA_000404065.3 Pinus taeda | reverse complement strand
ATAGGTGAAGATTTTTGACAGTCAACCAGTGGATCTGGGTAGTAAAGACTAAGAAAAACAAAATTCAAAAGGAAAAACTGATAAAAAAGGGAAATTTTCTTAGTTTTAACAGGGTACGCAGGCAGCCTATTTAACCAGGTGCGTGCACGCTCTGTGTAAAGAGATACAGTGCGCACAAGTATGCACTGTGTCCAACTCAGAGGGTGCGTACTTCTGTAAAACAAAGAAAAACTAAGTTTTAATTTAACCCTGAGCTAAGCCACCCAAAAAAACAGTCAAGCAACCAAAAAGCAAAAGAAACAAGACTCTTTTCAGATCAAAGTAACAATCAAAGGAAAAATCAAACCCATCAATGGATTCCCCAGTGGAGTCGCCAATTTGTCATGCGGAAAGAGTTATTTTTGCGGACAAACCTAACCTCCCTAGGAGTCTAAGACTCTCTAGTGACAAACAAACAAAACAAGAGCAATCCTTCTCTAAACACACATTATTCTATGAGAGATCAAGTGTTTTCCGATCTTACCTTAGGTCCAACGCTTGTTGTAGCAGTCCAGCCTTGCTGATACAGATGAGCTCCTCCTTCACTTTAAGAAAGGAACCATTACAACCTGAGACTTGGTGTTGTGCAAGCTCCTCCCAGGGTCCAGCAAGAGATTTCCTCTACTTTGACAAGCTCACCCACTCCCACTATGGCAACAAGGAAGGATAGTGATCTCTCCTCACAAGTCAACAATAGAAGTCCTAATTCCAGCAGCATTTACCCTTTAGAATGTTCAGCTTTTCAACTTCCCCTCCTTTGGCCCAAGGCCTGTATTTATAGTATTCTAGAGGAAGTTATTTAGTTCCAACATCAATGGGATACTCCCTCTTTTGGATGGGGTAGCTCCTCTCTTGATGGGATAAGCTCCTCTATCATAGGGTGCATGAACCATCTGGAGGCGCTCAATACACATCAAAAACTCTTCTAGAAGGCTCTAGAAGTGACCACAAGTAACTTTTTTAAAGATGAAACTTGCGCCTTTTGACCTTTACAGGGGTACGCACCCTAGCTTTAGTATACAGAGCGTATTACTATGCAGGTCTAATGTATTTGGAGTGCGTACACGCAGGTAAGGTAGATATAACCTGCGTACCCAGAGATAAACATGTTTTCAAGTGACTTTCTCTCTCTTTGAAGTTTTGACATGAAGAGCAGAGGTATGGGGCTTGACAAAGAGGACAATGTGGCTATTGATGAGGCCATATAAACTACAGATAGTCAAGGTGACAAAATTCAGTGTAACAATGACAAGATAAAAGTGATGTGAAAAACTAATGAACTAGATCCTGTCACAAAATTGAAGGAATGAGATAGCTCCATGATACCCCAGAAAGAAGTAAGCTTGATGCAATGAAATGTGAAGGAAAGAGGGAGTCATGCAACTATCTCCATAAATAATAGGTAGCTAACATTCTTATTTAAAATGAGCTATATGGATTGTGGTTATGATTTCTCATATTGGTAAGAAGTGAGGGAAATCCTCTATATTTGAGAGGGAGTGAAGGATTATCATTGAACAAGAGTAAGGATATATTCCCTAGTCAAGACTCAAGAGGGAATAGGAATATCCTCTCTGGTTGAGAGGAAGTGATGATGGACATCGCATGTGCATTCTCTTATTCATGTGTCATACGCTTGACCAAGACTAATAGTCGTAAGTCTAAGTGAAGACCATGGAGAGAGAATAGTGGGGGATTGGATAAGTAGTTATGGTTTCTTTGAGGATAGATCATCCAAGAAAGGAAAGGTACTAACACTCCTTGAGGATAAGATAGGTGTCCAAGATAAGAGTGGTTGAAGAGGACGGATATTATTTGAGGATTGGGAATCCAAGATAAGGATAGTCCTGAAAGGACATGCCTAGTGAACATCTAGATGGGGTACGTGCCTTGTAGAGGTAGTGTGGTATCACACTTACATCCTCCCAGCGTAACGCTCATGAATAAAGTTGATCTTGTCTAGTTAGGCCTCAAAGATAGCGTTGGTTATAATATTGATGCTTACAGTTGGCTTATCAATCTGACTCTTCTTTTGAGAACTCTTCAGTTTGAGAAGGATGTTGTACTAATTGTATAATTATGAATACCTCACTAGTTAAGAGGGAGTGTTGGAAATGTAACTAGTTTCAGTCTTCATAATTGTTATTTCACTATGTATCTTATATAACAAGTAAAAGAAAAAAAAAATATTTATTTTAAAGCATGGATTTCATGCTTCTTATCAATGGTCTTCTAGGTAAAAGCATGTTCTTCATATTTCTAGGGTTTATTAGGTCATAGGACTTATTGTAATGAGTCAATAGAATGAGCATCATGATTATAAGACCCTTCCAAGAAAGATGTATATTGTAAAAGAATAAATTTTGATTCTAGAAGGTCCTGGAAACCTCCAAAGTACAAGTCAGCCATGGAAACTAATAGTCGGCCTAAAGGAGTGAATTTGACCCCTTAGAAAGGCTACAAATAGAAGTAGATTCAACCTCATTTAACACTTACTCACAATTTTTATCTCTCAAGAAGAATCACGATTTGAAGTTGGGAGAAGCAAGAAAGGAAGAGCAAACGTCTAGAAGACAAGGAGAATTAAAGTAAAAGGAAGAAAGTTTACTTTTGGGCTCTATCTCTCTCACACATGTGAAATATAGGATTTCTATAGCTTCAAGAAAGGTCCAAATTGCAGGAGATCGAATTGCAATATCAAGTTGTTGGAAGACCAAATATTATGTTTTGACCTCATTGACCTTGGAAGGATTTGTCTTACTCAAAGGAATATCTCCTGAAGAGTAGAATTAGGGTTTCTACAATAGCTTTAGGGCCAAAGTTGTGGGGTGAAGTTGCAGGTTGAAATTGCAGGGTCAAAGTTGGGGATGAAGTTGAAGTTGCAAGTTGGTTGAAGCAATATTAAGCCTTGTTGATTTGATCTTTTTGGAAGGACTTCCCACAGGAATGACTTGGTACTTGGAGGAGGACTTGGTCTAGGATTTGAGTGATCTAGGTGGATATTGGTGGCCACCCGCCTAGTCCACTTCGACTCCCACTATTATTTTTTTTTTCAGTTTCCTTAATTGTAGCACAACTTACTATTTTTTGTTTTTCGAGTACTAAACTTCTAGAGCCATTTTAAGGGGCTAAAAGATGTTTTTAGGGAAAATAGAGATACCATAAAAGTCTCATTCCTATTTATTAGTTTGCTTTCGTCCTTCTCTTTAAGATCTTTGAAATGAGATATTATGATAGCCAAATGGAGACCGCATGCCAAAGTTATGACCTTGGGAAGTTGATGTACCAATTTACCCAAACAGGGCCCACAGTTTTGGCGCTTCATCTCATAGGGTTAGGTTTTTGGATGTTTAGGGTTTTCCATTATTTCTCAATAATACATAGGCCTTTGAGCCTATTTGTAACACAGTTCATAGGCATGTAGCTGCCACATATCTTCTCCGAGATAAGCTACCATCGCCCGAGCTAGTTTATTTCCATTTATGTATGTAAACATATTTATGTTCTTCTTTTATATGAATGAAATGAAGTTTTATTTCCATTATGTCTCAATGTTTATGTATATATTTGTATTTTGTTACATTTTTGCATAAGTTTGGATCATTGTTATCAGAGCGGTCTGCTCTTTCTTTTCTTTTCTTTGCTTGTCCGGAACAAGGTCAGGGTATAAGGAGTTAGGGCTCGAACTGGTTGAACCTTTGCAAGACCAGCATCACAAACTATGATGGCCTTGCATGGTGGAAGAAAAGAAATATGAGGGGGCAAGAGACCCTTTCAAAATATTTCTCGAGGAATCCCTCGAGCGACAAAGGAACACAATGATGGATAGCTTTTCCCATATCCTTCGGTGGCTACCCACAGGCAATGCATCTTCATCTAATAGCCAATCTAGAGGCGCCACTCCTTTTAAGGTACAAGTTAACTTTGACATTACCATATTTGAAGGTCAGATAGATGTAAACGCCATAGATAGGTGGTTAAATCTATTGGAAGGATATTTTTCAATTCATGACTTTTCCAATCGGGAAAAGATTACCTTTTCACTCCTCAAAGTCACCCCACATGTCAAAGACTAGTGGGAAACCTACTGTGAACAAAAGGATGAGAGGGAATCCTCATTGTTTTTAGCCACGCCCACTTGGAATTCTTTCTAAGATGCCATAAAGGAACAATATGACCCTATCGGGAGCTATGAAGATAAATACATAAAGTGGACCACACTGCAGCAAGTAAGGGACCAAGATGTGTCAGATTTCACAAATGTTTTCCATACCCTTTGTACGAAGTTGGGTATCAAGGATTCTGAGTGGAATTTGGTGCTCAAGTACCACAATTTCCTACACAAGTACATCCAGGACGAGATTGAGTTCCTGGACATCTTCTTGCTTGGTGCCACCCATCGATACGCTGTCAAAATCAAACATAAATTTAAACAAAAGAATCGAAACTTTGAATATACAAAACTAAAGCAAGGGAAAGGCACCCCCAAACCGCAGAACAAAGGGAAAATCCAAGGCAGGGTGACCTAATACAACCTGCCAAAGTTGCAAGCAAAGAATAACACGACGAAGACAAAGAAGGATATAGGGAAATGGTCAAAGTTCCATAAGGGCCCCACTCACAACGCAGGTGAGTGTCGAGCCAAGCCATCACTAGTGGTCGATCTAAAAGTATCCAAATCAGATGCATGTTCCAACTCTGAGTCAGAAACCAACAAGGGGAATGACAAAGGGAAGAAGATTATTAATGCGGAGCTTAGTGCCACTATTGCCACCACCAAGATCCAAAAGGATGAGCCCGAAGATCCAAAGGAGGGGGAGTGACTCTGCCACTCACAAATGTGGGTAAAGGATTCTCCACTGCAATTCATTATCGATAGTGGGAGCCAAAAGAACCTCATTTCAGCAGAGGTCATGAAGTAGTTGTGCCTACTGACCACACCAGACCTGCAGCCGTACACCATCAGGTGGCTTCACCAAGGGTGAGATCTCTGCATCAGCAAACAATGTCGCCTTCCCTACAACATCAAGCCCTTCACAAATGAGGTATTATGTGATGTTTCTCCTCATTAATTTTTTGATGTATTATTAGGCGAACCGTACTTGTGGAAGCGACATGTTATGTATGAGTCTATGCCTCGCACTATTATTATTACTTTGGGAAATAATTTGTACGAGATACCAGAGGTAGCACTGCCTACTTCCATTTCTTTGATCATTGTGAAGCAATGAAGTTAGACCATTTCCTAGACCAAAAAATCTATTTTCCTTATGATTCGCCCTTAGGGCAAGAAGAAGATTGTGGCATGGCCTCTAGACAGGGCTCCTTCGGATGATAGTAGCAGATGGACAAGACTGTGGAGGAGTACAGGGACATATTCACCTCACCCACAGGGGTACCCACTATCAAGTCAAGCACTTCATCGATCTCATCCTTGGCGCGTTGCTACCCAATGGACCGGTCTATTGATGCTATGTTTTGGAGAATGTTAAAATCAAGAGGTACATTCAGAAGTTATTGCAAAAAGGGCACATCAGGGCACCTGGAGACTGTGTATTAACTATTGGGAATTGAACAAGATCACTATCTAGAATAGGTATCCAATCCCACAAATTTATGACCTTCTAGACCAACTCAAGGGGGCCAAGTATTTCAGCAAGATTGACTTGAAGTTTGGTTATCACCAGGTACCGATCGAACCCTCTGATGTGTGGAAGGTTGCCTTAAAATCCAAGGAGGTCCTTTTCGAATGGTTGGTCATGCCTTTTGGGTTGACAAATAACCCCGCAACATTCATGAGGTTGATGGACAACATCTTGTGACCCTTCACTAACTGATTCATGGTGGTGTATCTAGATGGCATTTTGATCTTCATCTAGATTTGGGACAACCACCTCCACCATATTCGACAGGTCCTCCAAACCCTGTGGAAACATAAGTTGTGTGCCAATTTGGATAAATTAACTTTTGGTATGACCTAGGTTCAATATTTGAGGTACATCAATGATGAGCAGGGTGTGCATGTGGACCTAGCTAAGATACAAATCATTCGGGATTGGCGAGCCCCAACCACTCTAACAGAGCTCTGCATCTTTCTGGGTCTTGCAAACTTCTACCGCAAGTTCATGTTGTGGTTCTCTCATATCACTTGGACTTTGAGTCAAGTCACCAAGGGAGGAGGGAAATAAAATTTCTTTTTGTCTAAATCACAATAGAAGGTGTTTTTCAACTTGAAGCATCACCTCTACTATGCACCGTTTCTCACATTACAACCATTTGAGATCGATATAAATGCCTCTGACTATGCTATTAGTGCAGTTCTTAATCAGCAAGGGCATCCCATGTCATATCATAGTGAAACACTTTCAAACACAGTATGAAAGTATCCCACCTATGAAAAAGAGATGTATTCCATTATACGGGCCTGCTGAAAATGGAAGCATTACATTCTGGGAAAGGAAATAGTCATCCAGATAGACCACTGACCTCTGCAGTTCATACAGACACAGGGGAAGTTTCAGAATGATCGCCATCAGAAATGGTCCACATACCTGTAATAGTTCCATTTGACAATTAAGTACAAGAAGGGAAGCACTAACAATGTTGCAGATTGCCTCAACTGACCATCAATCATGGCGATGACCAATGTGCTTGACTCTTGTGGGAAGGAGACTGTGTGGTGGCCACATCTTTACAAGAGTGCTCTAGAATTAGACAACACATACCAGACACTCCTGGAAGACAAGAAAGTTCCAAATTTTCACCTCTGAGATGCATTATTATGCCAAATGAAACACCTTTGTGTTCCTTCAAGCGAGCATTCCAATATTATTTATGAGGAAAACTACAATCGGATCACTAAACATTTCGGGGTAGAGAAAACAATGGCAATGTTGCAGAAGTATTTTTATTAGCCAAACGTCTGATGGGATGTTGGGAAGTACATTAGATCCTACATTGCATTTGCCATTTCCAAACCAACTATAAATAAGCAAGTACTATACACTCTTCTGCCTACTCCTAGTCGACCTTGGGAATCCATCTCCATGGATTACATGTTGGACCTTCCTTCTACTAAGCATGGAAATGACTATGTTTTTGTGGTCGTCGACCGATTCTCTAAGATGGCCATTCTAGCGGCCTACAAGAAGAGTATCATAGTAGAAGCCACTACTAAGATCTTCTTTGAACAAATGTGGGTATATTTTGGGATCCCATGGTCCATTATCTTAGATCGAGATAGTAGGTGCCTAAGTAAATTTTGGCCAAGTCTTTGTTCGATTGTGGATGCCAAGCTCACTAAGTCCACAGCTTTCCAACCCCAAACTAATGGCCATATAGAGGTTGTCAACAAGATGTTCGTACACATTATGTGTATGTAAAACTTGAAGAATAAATGCACATGGGATGATATCCTCCCTATGTCCAACACATCCACAACATAGATCAACTAGCCATAGCCACTTTCAGGTAGGGTTGGGATTCTAGCCACTATGTCCCATTGTTATGTCCATACCATTTGTAGCTACTAAGGAAGATTCAGCTGATGTCCAATCCAAATCTGACAGGGCTAATAGCTTCATTGAGTGCATTCAAAACATCCTCTAACAGTTCCATGACATATTGGACAGAGCCAATTCTAAGTACAAGTAGAACCATGATCAGCATTGGGTGCCACACAAGTTTGTAATAGCCCTGGTTAAAAAATCCATGTAAAAATGTATAAGACCACAGTCATGGGTTACGTATTCTAAGATGAATGGTGGGGAAAACATCCTAGTGGGTGTCACTTCAGTTTATTATGGCTAAGTAAATTGGAAAAGGTAATGGAAAAGGCTTTGGAAAGGCAAAGTGGCATTTTGGCACACTTATTTATGAAAATAATGTAAATAAGGAGAGAAGGGAGATGAAAGGTCACAGGTTGCATGTGAGGATGAAAATGAAGGAAAATAATGGAAATTGAATAAAGTAGAGGCCTCATTGATAAAAAGGCTTCTAAGGATCAATTGACAAGATTTTGCTTAGGCTTGGTCAGTGTAAGATTTTTGTTAGTTCAGTTTTGGAGCTCTCATTATATTCTCTCTCTCTCATACTCTCAAACACTTAAAGCTTTCTTGGAGCACCCATGGAGAGTGTGACATACTTGGATGCTTGGAGAAAGAAGGCAAAAGAAGAGCAAGAAATCGCAAGAGGACATCGGGATCAATAGCTACAGTGGGTTTTCCTTGTAGATACCAAGTTGCATGTATGTTTTCCTAACTAGTTTTGGCATGCATGGCATGTGCATGTGGCTTATTGGTCATGATCTGTCATTGACATGGAGGATTGTGTGGATTGACAAAGGATTTTCCTAACTTTTCCATTTCCTAGATAGCCATGGTGTTGTGGGTTTTAATTTTGTTTTGTGGTTGGTTTTCTTGTGCCTCTGGTTGTGGGTTGAGTTATTAGTTCCCAGAAACCTTGGTTGGACAAATGCTTTGGAATCCCTGTAACAGCTTGGGTTGAGTTACTAGTCCCAGAAGCCTTGGTTGGAAAAATTATCTGTAAGCCCTGTAACAGCTTAGGTTGAGTTACTAGTCCTGGAAGCCCTGTAACGGCTTGGGTTGAGTTACTAGTCCTAGAAGCCTTGGTTGGAAAAATTCTCTTGAATCCCTTGGTGGGTTGAGTTACTAGTCTTGGAAGCCTTAGTTGGATAAATGCTCTAGAGGCTTGGTGGTAGTTGTGGGTTGAGTTACTAGTCCTCGAAACCTTGGTTGGAAAAACACTCTGGAAGCTTGGTGGTAGTTGTGGGTTGAGTTGCTAGTCTTGGAATCCAGGCTAGAACAAACGCTTTGGAGCCCTAGAAAACTTAGGTAGAGATGTATCTGGTGATGGTTAGTGATTTTTGACCATGAGGTGGAATCACTAGTTGAGGGTTGAAGTGGTTTAGCTTCTGGAGGACCTGGTTTGGTTTTGATGGATGTGTTTCATGATATCCCACATTCATGCTTGGAATATGGCACGGGGGTGACTCGCTGAAAGAAATATTTGGTTCAGCCAATCATATGCATCATTAATATGAGGTTATTCCTCCTTGTTATTTCATGAGTATTATATTGGTTTATATGTGGATTATATGGTTCTTCTTTTCTTGGTATTTATATTGTTATTATGTTGGTTATGAACATGTATTATGACAGTGGCCCTATGTATGGCTCTCATCATGTTTTTTACATGTAAATGAATGAACAATGTATCTATGGCCTAATAGATGATAATGTAGCTAATGTGATAATGAAACAATGCCTCATAGTGAATATCAGGTAAGTATGAGACCCCAATGCTCATCTCTATTGTTAAAACCTGTAGATTTCATATTTGTGACGTATTTGGTGAAATGCCTGTCATGGCTAGTAGGGGTATAGTCTAGTCCTTTTCAATGTTTTTGCAAATGTATCATTGTATTGTTGTGTAAATTCATTTTTGAAGGTGTCATTGAGTTCTGGGCTCTGGGCCTGAAAAAGTGGAACAAATCCCGAAGTCATGGGCACTTCACTAGGGAAAACATTCCCTAAAATCTCTCTTGTCCTTGTTGCGGGAGCTTCTGGAGCCTCCCAAACACACCCTTGTCCATATCAAGGGAGCGTATAGGGGGTTGATGCACTAAAACTCCAGTTGGTCTCAGGGGTTGGTTACCTGAGTGGTTGGGATGGCTCTCGGGAGTTCTGTTGTTGATGTGGAAGGTATGTGTGATGTGTTCCACCGGTTCCACTTCCTTAACTAACACATAGGGAGTCAAATCATATCATAGTAACTTCTCGTGACATGTTTACCCCGGTTGGTCGGTCACTTGGGTAGATGTGGGAGAAGGATGTTACATAGTGGTATCAGGGTGGGTTCCATTCTCTTTGGGTGGTGTCTAGTTTTTGTTCTCTTTGGGTGTAATATGATACCACAAAGTGGTATCAGAGCATGGTTCAACACTTAGACTGGGTGGGCAGAATGTGTTTGTCATACATGCATGTAGGTTGTATATATGTTTTTTATGTATGCATGGTAGTGGTCATTGTCACAGTTGTGTTTCCATGTAGGAGTTGATGATGTTGTTGTTGGGATGTGTTTGTCATGAATTCATGTAAGTTGTATATGAATTTGTTATGCATGTCAGTGTCTACAAGTTGTTATGCATGCATTGTCATGGTTATGCATGTATGGTAGGTCACACATGCATTTTGAGGTCATTGTATGCAATTAGGTCATCATAATTTTATTGGCATGTTATGATGTTAATCAGTTGGTTGAGATAAAGCAGGCGATGTAGACCATCAAAGTGAAGTTATAGCATTGGACCTCGAGGCAAGAGCATGTCGTCATACAGGTTTGTATGTTGGGCATGTAGGTATGTAGCTTAAGGGTTGTTATATGCATTATGGTTATGTGAATTCCTTTCATTATACTGATGTTATGGTTACATACATGATAAATGCTAGTTGATTAGTGTAGTCATATGCACATGTGTCGGATAGTCATGAATGATAGTAACCTGTGGTTGTATGCATTGTTATTATTGTTTTATGTTAGATAACTTGATGATTAGATTATATTTTGTCGATGAGAATGATATATAACTTTTTGTTGTTATATGCTAGTAACTTGATGATTAGGGTTATTACATTAATATCTTGATGTTATATTTATCATACTAATTTGGTTTGGTATATGAAAATGGTTAGGGTTATGACATTTAGGTATGAGTTAATATGTTGTAATATTAGGTCATACTAATCTAGACTGACTATGCAGATGTGATTTATGAAAGATAATTCTTTATGAGTTTATGATTTGAACATGTTACCTAGTTATTGCTATGGATATCATGACCTTATTTATGGTTGAGTTGATATGTTGTGAAGTTATATCGTGCTAATCTAGACTGACTGTGCAAACAAGATAGCCTCCCCTGAGATACATTAATGTATGAGTTTGCTTATGTTGTATATTTGGTGCTTGATTATTTGATTATGGCGTCTATTTGGTGATTGAGTGTTTTGTGTCTATTATGTCATCTAGTTGATTTATCTAACATGGTATATTTATAGTTTGTTGAATGTTTTATTTATTGCATGATATGAGTAGGAGTCTATAGGACTGCATGAAGGAATGATCTTGCTTTAAGATGGTTGTACTAACACATATGTGTTGAGAAAACTGATATATACTTGAGCGTAAGTAGTTGAGAATTGTAGCATTATGTCTAAAGAATATGAGTTGACTATGGATTATGACATGATTGTTAGTATTGGTAAAGGTTTATTTCAAATTAATAGATATGTTGTCTTGATATTTGGAACATGTGGTCGACATGTGTGAGAAGTTGCAAGGAAACATGCTTGGAATTAGTGTGACAAGATAAGATAACTAATATATTATATTTCTTTATACACTGACAGTTATGTGTTTATGACAATATGGTGCAGAGGATTGCATGGCAAGGAAACTGCCATGAGATTCTGAAGAAGGCTCAGGTTGAGATTTTCCTTGGAGGCACTGGGAACCATGGGGATGGAGTCATGGTGTTTGTTGCTAGTCTTTTGCTTTTAGTCTTTTATGATTTGTTGTGCTTGATTGTGGCTTTGTTTACGTCTGGTGTATGGTCATACCACTTTGTTTGTGGTGTCATATTGTTATTAGTTTTCATGGTTTTCTCTTGCTTGTTTCTTGGCATTTCCTTTAATGTTTTGAGTCTTGGGAATTGGTTTGGGAAAGAGGAAATTTAATGGAGTTTGGGGATATTTTTGTGGTACCAAAAAGGTGATTTAAGACCTGGATGAAGCTCAGTGCATGTGTAAGGGTGGTTGAAGGCAAGCGTATGACACCTAGTTGGATTGGTTGGGTCAATTGAGGTAAATGGATGGTGATAGGACAATCATGAGAAAAGTAATGGAAAGGGTAAAGTAAATGGATTTGAGGTTTCAGATGCCTTGGTTATGTTGGGAACTGTTGTTCTCAATATTATGCATGTTGTGCATGAATAAAGGAATTTCTCTTCTCCTTGGCCTTACGATATCTAGTGATTATGATGTGATCATGATTAATTTATTCTAATGTTTATATGTGTATATGTATATATGTACGTTGTTATCTGAGAGGATCGTCGGGGATCATGATTACTTTATGTTGATGTTTAAATGCATACATGTATGTATGTATGTCATTATCTAACAAGATCATCAGAGATCATTCTTATGGAGGAATGATTTCTTGTGTAGGTCAATGGCATGAAGAGGTTCATGGTTTATAAGGAATCCAGTGGGAAGAGTAGTCATGAAAATTATATGAGGTCAATATCATGTGGATATGAATTGATATTGTATGCTTGTATTATGCCTATGTTTATGTTATGACAAATAATGTTGAAGGACACATCAGAATGAAAACAATGTTCTTTGCGGCATGCTAGGATAAGCATGGATGGCAGAGAGACACTGGAATCAAGGTTGCTTGGTAGAGGCGGTATGGTTTTGGATGTGCAGTGCTATTCTTGTGTATATGTTTTCCATGTTGTATATTCAATGATTGTACCTATGGTGATGTGTAATGTTGTATATATAGTATTGTTTACTTATGATGTTGTATGCTTGTTGTATATATGGTGTTGTGTGTATATTACATATGCAGTGCTACATATACATGGTGTTATGTACATGTTGTATATGTGGTGTTGTGTACATATCTTACTATGTGCATGTTGGATATGTGGTTTTGTGTGCATATGGTGTTGTGTGCATGTTGGATATGTGGTGTTGTGTATATATGATGTTATGTATATGTTGTATATGTAGTGCTATGTGCATATGGTGTTGTGTGCATGTTGTACATGTGGTACTATGTACATATGGTGTTGTGTGCATGTGGTGTTGTGTGCATGTGGTGTTGTGTGCAGGTGGTGTTATGTTCATGTTGTACATGTGGTGCAGTGTGCAGGTGGTATTGTGTGCATGTCGTGCATGTGGCATTGTGTACATGTGGTTTCATGTATATGTCCTGCATGTGGTGTTGTGTACATGTGGTATAGTGTACACACTATATACGTGGTGCAATGTACATATAGAGTTACATACACGTTGTGCAAGTGGTGTCGTGTACATGTGATGTTGTGCACATGTTCTAAAGGTGGTGTTGTGTACAGGTGGTACTATCTACATGTTGTACATATGGTACTGGGATACATGTGGTATTATGTGCATGTCATACATGTTGTGTTCCAGCCATGAGGTACCATGTATGTGCATTGTGTAGTTGTGGCATCATGACATGTGTATTCATTTTGTTGTACTTTGTACGTATATGTATTATTTGTACATCAGGTGTAGGTGTATGTATTGTGTGGTAGTGTACACCAGATTTAGGCATATGTATTGTGTTGTGTTGTACACTAGGTGTAGGTGTATGTGTTGTATGTCGGGTGTAGGTGCATGTATTGCATGGTGTTGTATGTTGTGTGTGGTTGTATGCAAGTGAATCATACTATATGTATGTGCACATGGTTGAGGAGAAGGCATTGGGTGTTTTTCGGGCGTGGAAACCAATCTAGAGTGCTTATGGAATAAGGACAAAGGTAGAAGCTAAGGATTGATTAAAGGATAAGTACCAACATTTTATTTCAGTTTTATTATGCTTATGATTTATGATTATGGTATATGGTGATTACATGTGATCTATGATTCTGGTTTATGACGGTTACATGTGATTTATGATTTTGATCTATAATGTTTTGTTTTGAGCTAACCTAATGTGATATGTTTATACATGATGATTTGGTCAAAGATGCTAGTTTGACTTGTTGTGACAGGAAGCGAATAGAATTGCAATTGTACTTTGTTAACGGGCCACCAATGAGGTATGATTTGAAGTTATTTCAATTTATTTTGAATCTAATGGAAATTAAGTGCTTGATATAGGAAAGAATGAAATGTTGGATTGGGTGGTCGAAACCGATGGCAAGCATTAGCAGCAACAACAAAAGGAATTGGAATAGACAACAGTATGTTGGTAAAGCATTCAGGAGAAGAGCCATTGTGGGACATTGGTACCCAATACTTTCCATTGATTTCCATTAGAATGCTATGACTAGTATGATGGATTTAAGGCATGGATATGCCTTGGTTTTTGGACCATCCGATGCGAGGAAACCTTGCTGAGGATGGACTACCTCCGATGGGGGTGCCAGCGAAACTTGGAAGGTGTGTGATTGCACGAAAGGGTATGACTAGATTTCCCAAGGGACTGTGTAGAAGAGAAGGGAAGGTCAGGGATATATTTGTTTTGGTCATTAGAATTGCTAGATCGAATAAAATGTACATTAGGAGTGTGCACTGGAACAATGAGCCGGTAACTATTCACTGAGAGGACAAGTGGCACAGGATTGTAGCGTTGGACATTGGATGCAACTTTGACTTTGACAGTAGATTCTGGACTTCCTTGGAAGGAGGCGAATCCTAGTACTAATTTTTAGGGTGGAGGTGTGAGCCTCTAGATTCCCTTATTGATTGATATGGGCATCATATCCTTTTATTTGTTGGTTGAGAAAATGTCTATATGTGTATATGTTTATATTATTGTAAATATTGTATCGATCTAGTTTATAAAGCTCCATATATAATATGGTTATGTGTTGGTTGAAGCAAATGTGTATAAGTATATGTGGTTGTTATTGTAAATACCATAATGAGTTGTGTTATAAATCTCCAATAAACGGTATGATTATCATATCTTCAGCAATGATCATTGTAAATACTACAACAAGCTGGGTTATAAATATCCATAGGTAGTATGTTTTGTTTTCAATGGTTTTCTGGGTTATAGGTGTCATCAAACACCAAGGATAGTGTTCGCCCAAGGGGGAGCGTTCTATAATAGCCCTGGTTAAAAAAACCATGTAAAAATATATAAGACCGCGGCCATGGAACATGTGTTCCAAGATGAGTGGTGGGAAAAACATCCTAATGGATGTCACTTCAGTTTATTATTGCTAAGGAAATTGGCAAAGACAATGGAAAAGGCTTTGGAAAGGCAAAGTGGCATTTTGGCACATTTATTTATGAAAATAATGGAAATTTGGAGAAAAGGGAGGTGAAAGGTCACAAGTTTCTTGTGAGGAGTAAAATGAAGGAAAATAATGGAAATTGAAGAAAATAGAGGCCTTGTTGATAAAAAAGATTATAAGGATCAGTTGACAAGATTTTGCTCTGGGTTGGTCAGTGTTAGTTTCTTTTCAATTCAGTTTTAGAGCCCTTGTTATATTTTGTCTCTCTCGTACTCTTCGACACTTAGAGTTTTCTTAGAGCACTCTTGGAGAGTGTGGCATACTTGGATGCTTGGAGCAAGAAGGAATAGGGAGAGCGGGAAAGCGAAAGAGGACATTGGGATCAATAACTACAACGGGTTTTGCTTGCAGGTATCGAGTTGCATGTATTTTTTCCTCACTAGTTTTGGCATGCATGGCATATGCATGTGGTTTATTGGTGATGATTTGTCATTGGCATGGAGGATTGCCTAGATTGACAATGGATTTGCTTAGCCTTTCCATTTCCTAGATAGTCATGGTGTTGTGGGTTTTACTTTTGTTTTCTAGTTGGTTTTCTTGTGCCTTTGGTTGTGGGCTGAGTTATTAGTTCCTGGAAACCTTGGTTGGACAAACACTCTGGAAGCCATGTAACAGCTTGGGTTGAGTTACTAGTCCTAGAAGCCTTGGTAGGTAAAAAACTCAGGAAGCCCTATAACAACTTGGGTAAAGTTACTAGTCCTAGAAGCGTTGGTTGAACAAATTCTCTAGAAGCCCTTGGTGGGTTAAGTTACTAGTCCTGGAAGCCTTGGTTAGACAAATTCTTTGGAAACGCGGCGGTAGTTGTGGGTTGAGTTACTAGTCCTGGAAGCCTTGGTTGGAAAAATGCTATGGAAACTCGGCAACAATAGTGGGTTGAGTTACTAGTCCTAGAAGCTAGGTTGGAACAAATTCTCTAGAGCCCTGGATAGATTGGGTAGAGACCAATCTGGTGATGGTTATTGACGTCTGACTGTGAGGTGGAATCACTAGTTGAGGGTTGAGGTGGTTTGGCCTCTAGAAGCCCTGGTTCGGTTTTGATGGATTTGTTTCATGATGTACCAATTCATGCTTGGAATATGGAATAGGGGTGACTGACTCAAAGAAATATTTGGTTCAGCCAATATATGGTCGGGTAGTTCGTGGAAGTCTCAAACCTAGTTGGCCTTTGCATCATTAAATGAGGTTATTTCTCCTTTTTATTTCATGAGTATTATATTGGTTTATATGTGGATTATATGGCTATCGTTTCCTTGGTAATTTGTTGTTATTATGTTGGTGATAAACATGTATTATGACAGTGGCAATGTATGTCTCTCATCATGTTTTTAATTGTAAATGAATAAACAATGTACCTATGGCCTAATAGATGATAATGCAACTAATGTGATAAGGAAGCAATGCCTCATAGTGAATCTCAAATAAATATGAGACCCTTATGCTCATCTCTATTATCAACACATGTAGATTTCATATTTGTGACATGTTTGATGAAATGTTTGTCATGGATAGTAGGGGTCCAGTCTAGTCCTTGTGAATATTTTGCAAAGGTATCATTGTTCTATTGTGTAAATTCATTTTGAAGGTGTCATTGAGTTATGGGTAGTGACCTGGGCTTTGGGCTTGAAAAAGTGGCACAAATCCCAGAGTCACAGGCACAACATTGGGGAAAAAAGTCCCCAAAAGCTCCCTTTCCCTTGTTGTGGGAGCTCCTAGAGCCTCCCAGATAGGAAAAATTTTAAGGATTGGAATTTAACTTAAATTTTAGTCACCTTGGTGAATCTTATAGTCCCTAATATGAAAAATGTAAAATTTTTGATCATATTTTTAAGAAAAAAATAGATTTATATTTATTTTATATTATTCTATATAAAAAATTTGGCTATATTTAAAGTAAAATAATTTATATTATAAAATATGGGCGATTCACTTTTAGAAAAAATGGAAATTGGCGAATCATTTTTTTTGGAAAAAGCTTGGAAAATTAGCCCATCTCTTAATATTAGCCCCTAAAAGTTTCCATGCTGTCATATGCAACCTTGCCCATAGCAAGGGAGCATCCAAGGGTTTGATGCACTAAAACTTCAGTTGGTCTTAGGGGTTGGTTACCTGAGTGGTTGGGATGGTTCTTAGGATTTTTGTTGTTGATGTGGAAGGTCTGTGTGATGTGTTCCACCAATTCCACTTCCTTAACTGACACATAGGGAGTCAAATCATATCATAGTAACTTCTCATCACATGTTTACCTTGGTTGGTCGATTACTTGGGTAGATGTGGGAGGAGGGTGTTACAAAGTTCTAGGTAGGCAACAAATTTTGGTTACATTTGTAGAAGGAGCACCTCATAGGGCCCCACTGCAAGCTTCACCCACTCTGATATGTGCCTTCCAACATCACTAAGGTTGTAGGGGAAAATGCTTTCGAGCTCATCATTCCATGATTCCTTGGCCTGTGGCTAATGTTCAACGTGGACCTCTTTCGACCATACTTTCCACCATTATTGGACACATCAGACATTGCAGAGCAACTCACACCAATAGAGTTAAACCCAAACTGCATGGAACAGGCCACAACTGATCAGATCATGGACACATAGATCAAGAACACTCGCCAATGAAAAATCCAATTATATCGGGTTGTCAAAGTTGGCCAACTCCTACACCAAGGCAAGTGGCTCACCAGAGACCAAGTTCAGCAGAAGTTTCCCCATCTCATGGAGGCACCCAATGCAGTGAATACCATTGATTCCTAAGGGGGGAGGACTTATCCAGGTGGATATTAGTGGCCACATGCCTATTCCACTTGGACCCCCACTGTTGTTTCTTTTCAATTTCCTTAATTGTAGCACAACTTGCTATTTTTAGCAGTTTTTTGGGTCCTAAACTTTCGGAGTTGTTTTGAGGGACTAAAATATACTTTTAGGGAAAATGGAGAGACCAAAAAAGTACCAAAGAAATTTAATGGTTTGTTTTCGACCTCTTCTTTGAGATCTTTGAAACAAAGTATTATGATATCCAAATGGAGATCGTGTGCCAAAGTTACGACCCCGGGAAGTTGATGAACCAATTTACCTAAACGGGGCCGATAGTTTTGGTGCTTCATCTCCTAGGGTCAGGTTTTTGGATATTTAGGGTTTTCCATTGTTTCTGAACAATAAATAGGCCTTTGAGCCTCATTGTAACACAGTTCAAAGGGATGTAGCTGCCACATCTCTTCTCAGAGATAAGCTACCATCACCCGAGCTAGTTTATTTCCATTTCTGTATGTAAGCATATTTCAGTTCTTTGATATTAATGAAATTAAGTTTTATTTTTACTGCATCTCTGTGTTTATGTATATATCTGTATTTTGTTGCATTCCTGCATAAGTCTAGATCATTGGGTCTTGATTGTCTCATTTGAAGTGAATTTTATAAGAAGAGAAGAGTTTCTCTGGGTTTTCCCCTTGGAGGGGTTTTGCCCTAGCTTGGAGCCTAATTTTTGTGTCCATTGTCTTTATTATTTTTCTCTTGATAATTGTTTGATGAAGAAGATAAATAAAGTTCACAAGAAATTATTAAGGTTAAGGAAAATCTGAGTTAATAGCTACCACATTGGATTTTCCAACAACAACCATATACTCAATCATCCAATCAAATTCGCTTTTAAAAAATATGCAAAACTAAGAATTGCCCACATCATTAGTTTGCAAAAAGCTAATGATCTAGCATGTTTAATGATTAAAACTTACCCTACAATCTATATACCATGTTCAAAGTTGTGCATGGTTTCAAGGTCAAAGCATAACAAAAAACTCACAAGTAGTTGTATATAATAAAACACTAAGAAGAATAATATCCACAAAGCAATGGGTGGAGCTCAATTATTTTCTATCAATTCCCTTGTACATAAATCCCCAATCCTTCATTTATAAAGCAATACTTGCATGTAATCTATTATTTATTTTTAGTTTACTAAACTACAATGGTCCAATAGTTAGGTGAGGAGGTTTGGTCCCCAGGCTCATGGTCCAATCACGGGCAAAACTATATATACTTGAAAGTTTCTCCAAACACAATTTCTTCAGTTGACAAAAAAAAATACACCTAAATATTCCCCAAATTAAAATTATCTAAACACACATCCATCTATACATAAATAAAACAAAAAAAATTATTTTCAAAAATTTAATACTTATAAATTCAATATTTAATGACCCAATATAGATAATTTATTTATTAAATATAAATAGATATATTGATATTAATATTACAACAAAACCTCTCAAAAAAGTTAAGTATTTTTATGTGTAAAGTTAAAAAAAAAAAAATCTAATAATAAATGCAATACCAAAACCTCTATGTTGACTTTTTTTTATAACAATGAGATAGAGCCTAGAACCTTAAATGCAGGTGGAAGATCTAAATCATATGACTTTCTTATTTAAGTTGGAATATCTAAATCATATGACTTTCTTTGATAACAGTGAGATAGAGCCTAGAACCTTAAATGAAGGTGAAAGATCTAAATCACCGAATATGATTAACCTCTTTGTTGACTTTTTTTTTTTTTTTTTTAATAACAGTGAGATAGAGCCTAGAACCTTAAATGAAGGTGGAAGATCTAAATCATATGACTTTCTCTGATAATAGTGAGGTAAGCCTAGAACCTTAAATGAAGGTGAAAGATCTAAATCACCGAATATGATTATAGAGACAGAACATCATTGAATAGCTTTATTCAAAAGTGGTTGAATCCCTCTTTTTGGTAACTATTATGTTGACTTTCTTATATAATGGTGTCATAAAGTCTAGACCCTTACATAAAGGTGGAAAAGAAATCACTATCACATTTATTAGAATAATTATAGAGATAGACCATCATTTCCATCATTCATTAGCTTTATTTAAAAGGAGTTAATCCCTCTTTTGGTAATCATTAGGTTGACTTTATTTTTTTTATAATGGTGAGATAAATCCTAAACCCTTAAATAAAGGTAGAATGTCTAAATCATTACCACAGTTATTTAGTAGGATTATAATGATAAATTATCATTGAATAGTTTCATTAAATAAAATAAAGTTAAGTTCATTGAAATGGTATGAATTTTATAAATTATAAAAAAAAACAAACCAACAAAACAGCCACAAGGTTCAAGTAGATCCCGTGATCTTGATAGAACACTAAGCAGTGCCTCGAGGGGTAGTTACTCAAGGTAACTCAACATCATGTTATCGAGATGGTGATGGATTATTTTAATAGGTGTTAATTGTAAGCAAGTGTACTAAATGTGAAAGAAATAATCACGAGGGATGTGTTAACGAATTTAATCAAATAGTTTATTTTGGAAAATGTGATCAAAATTATACAATATAATATCAAGTATATTAGAGATATTATTTAAATAATTTATGAGGTAAACATTATGTATGTTAGAGATATTATTTAAATAATTTACGAGGTAAACATTATGATCGAGAAATTAAAAAAATGTAAAAAAATTATTATTTTAATAAAGTATTTTGTAAGGAGTTGTTTTGCAGTCACATGATCCGGATTACCCACAGTTTCGTGTTCATTCTGCAGACATTTCGAACCCCAAAGGAGGTCCATCATCAAGATTAAATTAGATAGAATATGAATGAAAGCTTATTGAGAGAAGACTCTGTCG
>APFE030104006.1:88600-101053 GCA_000404065.3 Pinus taeda | reverse complement strand
TTGAGGTTCTGAGGAAATTTTCATAATTTGATGGCCTCTCTCATTTTCCTTTTATGATAATTATCCTCTCTTGCAATTATCTTAGCGTCTTCCAAACACACATGATGTTTGGTTTTGGACGAGTGCGCTGATGTACGAGACCTCTCATTCTTTATATCAGCCGCATGCTCTTTTAGTCTTATTTTCAGAGACCGACCTGTTTCCCCAATATCTCACTAGGAGTTGTTTTATTGTAGTTTTTTGGATTTTTTTGGTGTCGGAATCTTGACTTGTGTTATTTAAATTGGTTTTTTAATTTTATATATGGATTTAGCATCTTGAAAAATCCCTAGAACACTTCGATTGTGCAGGTATTACCGATCAAACTTGTGATTTCAATAGATTTTTACTAAATTTTAGAGACATTAGAGGGGAAAAACTTAACCAAAAAGCTTCAAAAAATGCCACTAAAAAAAACTCGATTTTGTAATATTAATTAAATATTAAAATAACAATAATGAAATAAATAATTATATAAAATATTTTAATGATTTTATTTTAAAAATATTTTTTTTAAATTATTTATAAATATAAAAATATATATAAAAGGAATGAAACGTTTTATTCGTCAATTATACATTCGAATCTTAAGGAACAAGGAATGTACATTTTTATAAATTATAAATTAAATAGTGAAAGCATGTTTTTGTCTAGCATAAGACAAGATTTTATTTTTTAATATTATATGTTGAAATTTAAAGAATAGGAAATGTAGAATTTTTATGAATTAACTTAAATAGCTAGAAAGTTTTTTTTGGGAAGTTTTATATTTTATAGGTTAATTGGGTATATATAGAGGTTATTTTATATTTTTAAAAGGTTTAATTTATAGATAAAATAGCTCTTTTCATAACAATACAATTTCAAGTAAGATTGTGATTTTTTTGTTGTTTACTCTATAAATAAGACTACGTCTTCTTAAAATATGATTTTTGATTTATATCATAATTTGAAAATGTGTATTATTAGAATTAAAATTTTATAAATAAATAGAATTTTTAAAACAACTAATTAAAAATATTTAATAAGAAAAAGTTTATATATTTTAAAATATAAAATTAGAGATTTGGTTTAGGAAGCAAAAATTTCTCCAGAAAGCAATTTTCTAATCGGAATTGGTAAAAAAATCAAAAATTTGAAAATTGAGAGTGTTTGAATGGCACCCCAAGAACCCCTAGAGTCCTAAATTTAAACTTGATAACTATAATATGGATTTCTAAAACTTTTGTGGATTTCATCAAAAAAACTTTGGCCAAATGGCCTATTTAGATAGATTAACTTAATGTTTTATTTATTATTTCATATTAAGAATAATTATAAAATAATTGATTATGTTGCATTTTTAATTGACCAATAAGTGCTCTCCAACCAAGTATGGTAGTAGTAGAAAGTGTGTAATGTAATTAATGTCCTATAAACATTAGTCAAAATAATAAAAATAAAAATAAAAATAAAAAAGAATCCCACGTTAAAATAAAAATTATGTGCTATTATTCTTATTTTTATTAATTTTTGTTGGGTAGTTAAGGTAAACTTGATTTAATCAAGTTAATGGTGGTTTTTGAGAGCTCCATTTTTATGAGAACTCATGGAATTCATGTGGAATATAATCTATTTAAAGGTAGGAATTAAACAATCATAGATCCATTAAAAGATTTGATATCTCTCAATGCTCAGTAGATCAGAAGTTAAGATAGACCTGTGTTGTTACTTAAGTAAATTAAGTAATCAAATCATTGCATAGAAAAGAAAAATCATATTTTATAATAATAATAAATCATATATCAATATTTAAAATTCTTAAATAAAATATAACATTAATTATTTATTTTTCACTAGGAAAAATCGTAATTTCCATTATATAAAATAATGAAAATTACATGTTATATATGCAAAAATGCATATCAAAATTTGCAGTTAATAGCACTTAATAAACATTTGAGTGTTAACAACCATATATAGTTCAATCATAATATCTGAAAAAATTCATAACCATGATGGACTATAAGTCTAAAACTGCTGATATGATGAAGTTATCCATGAGAAATACAGATTTATGTAACAAAGACAAACAAGATAGTAACAAAGTGATCATCAGTTGCAACGGAGACATATCAAAAAAGTGTTGTAGGGTCATTTTGTATCTGGATTTGACTATTGTAGACCTATGAAAGGACGATGGTAATATTGGTAATGTTCATTTCCATTATGTTATGTGATCATCCATGTCCCATGAATCTGTTGCGCACTCGCCTTGGAAAGTTGGTCGAAAAGAGAATTTGTTTCCCTATAAATGTGTTGACAAGAAATATAATCAAATGGTGATTTAATCGGAAGAAATTCCTCCAGTAATTTCCTGAGTGTGTGCACGTGACATGTAGAACGTAGGTTAAACCAATCAATGAGAACCCATGAGTCACCAAAACCCTGTAGATGTTGGGATCCCTTCTCATGTGCAAATAATAGAAGTAATTTGAGGTTGAATAATTCAAAGAAATTGTTTGTGTCTATGCCCAATAACCATATTGTAATTTGAAGTAATGTTGGTTATTGAGATATAAAACTACCCCTCCATTGCATCAACAATTTTATGTTAATCCATCAAAATAATCCCAAGGAACGTTATGATCAATGGTCTTAGGGAGGATAGAGCGAGAACTGGATTTGATCTCCTCATCGGGTAGAAGATTGTAGATTGCAAGGACTTTTGCACCGATGTGTTTAGGGTGACAATCAATATCAAAAAAGATCTTGTGATTATGCCGAAGCCATGTGCCCCAACAACCTAAAAGAGGCAGGTTTTTTAATTTATCAGGGGAGGCCACGTTCCACCAACCATCCCAAGAAGCATTGAAAGTGTCTCCTACCCACCTCAGGTTGATGTTTAATGGAAGATGGATGAGGTTCCATACAGTGACTGAAAATTGACAAGTGATAAAAGAATGATTGACGAATTCTTTAACACTTCAATAGAGTGCACATCAGCATGGTCCATGGAAGGACCTCTTCATTATATTGTCGCCCGTAGGTACTTTATTTTCCAAGGGATACCATAAGAAAAGCCTTATTTTACTAGAACTCTTCAACTTCCAAGAAAATTTCCACCACTATTTCAGTTTTGCGGGTTCATTGTCAGCATGTATGAAGAGGTATCCTTCCTTTGGGGTATAATATCCCCTTTTAGAGTGTGTCCATATGAGCTCATCCTCTATGTCATGTAGTCTAATGTGACCAAAGGTGAGGGATTTAGTGTAGGCCCTCTAAGATTGATGCCTTTGAGTGGCAATATTTAAGTCTTGTGCTGGCATCCATTCATGTCCCCATATACAGGAGTTCTCCATATCAGCAATCTAATTGATGATGGGCTTGCCTTGATCATCCAAGTCCAAGGGGAGTATATGTTGACGTTCGTTACTATACCATGGGCCAATACCAATACGAACCTATGTATTAGAGCCAATTTTGCAAGGAATACCAAAACCAATGATATGAAAAGTGTCTAGAATGGCTTTCCATATCATGGAGGTGTTGTTCATGTTCTTATTATAAAGATGAATCTATTGAGTCAGATAAATTGGATGAATATATTTCTATGTGACCACCTGAGTTCATAAGTTGTTTGTAGACAATAATTTCCATCCATTTTTTTTACAACAAGTGCTTGAGCAATGTAGGTTTTAACCCTGTACATAATTACCTGCATACAAATTCTAAAAATAGAAAATAAAAAATGGCAAGAGCATAAAACATAAAACAGATATACACAAAGGTTTTCCCCTAAATCCCAAAACTAGGACTACCAGATTGATTTTTCATTATATTCCTTTCAATGTTACAATACATATATATACTTGTTGAAGCATCCATAAACCCCAATCCATTAACCCTATATTAGAACATAACCATAATTCCCTTGACCAAATCTACAAAATACCATGGACAAAAAACCATCATGCCCAAAACCATGTGCGAAATCCTTGCACAAAACCATAAGTAGGTCCGCCCACCTAATATAGGGTCCAAAAAAAATCCCTGGGCATTGCCCCTAACCCCATGCAGGGGGGCTACCATCCCCCTGCAAACCCCCCAACAAGGGGGGCTTCCGTCCCCCCTGTGACCCCCCCGCCCCCACGCATGGGGTAGTTGTGGAAAGAATATAACACACACCCAACATTCTCCCACTTGTTTTTTCTTTCCACGAGAGAGCTTAGTCATTCATCAAGCCTTGCAATGCCCATTGTTTCTCTACACCAAGAGAACTTCTTAGTGCTCAGGAACTTTGCCAATGCATATGTAGTATTCTTGAAAGTGTCCACCTTTACCAACAACACACTTTTAACCTCAACCATATCCCTCATAAAGTGATACTAAACATCAATGTGCTTTGTCTTTGAATGATAAGTAGGGTTATTTGCCAAGAAAATTGCTCTTTGGTTGTCACATTATATCCTTATAGCTCAGTGTACTAACCCCATACTCGAACACAATCTCTACTTCCTTTCTTGCATGAGTGGCTGCCATGTATTCTGCCCTTGTAGTTGAAAGTGCCATTATAGGCTCTCTCTTACTCATCCAACTGACTACACCTCCAAATAAGAAAAACACATACCAACTTGTAGATATTCTCTGATCCATATCCCTATCCTAGTCTGCATCAACAAAGCCACAGGTGTCCAATCTCTGACCAATCCTAGTCTTCCTTGGTAGCACAAACCATAATCACTAGTGCCATGCAAATACCTAAAAACCCGCTTCACTGTTGTCCATTTCTCATTCCATGGTTTTGACATAAACCTGCTCAATACTCCCATTGCATGTGCAATGTATGGTCTAGTACAGACCATTGCATACATCATGCTACCAACTGCACTTGCATATGGAACACAGGACATGTCCTCTTCCTCTTCTTGTGTCTTGGAACAATGTTCAGCAGATAACTTTACACCTATAGTAATAGGAACCTTCACCAGTTTACTATCCTGCATATTAAACCTATGCAGTATTGTCTCAACATACTTCCTTTGGTTTAACCAGAGCTTCCTCTTTGCCCGCATTTAATTTCCATGCCCAAAATATAGTTTGCAGCACCAAGATCTTTCATGTTGAATTTAGAGGACAATTGGGTCTTCAAATCCTAGATAATTTCTTTGTCATTTCCAACCAGAAACATATCATCCACATACAAGACTAGATAAATAACAAGGTCACCAATTAATTTAAAATACACACAATGATTTGATTGTCTTCTGGTGAAGCCAAGTCCCTATATAAATGTATCAAATTTCTGATACCACATCCTTGGTGACTGTTTTAACTCATACAAAGACTTTTTTAACTTTCATATCAGTTCTTTCTTACCCTTCACTACAAATCCTCCAGGTTCTTTCATGTAGATCTCTTCTTCCAAATCCCCGTAAAGAAATGTTGTCTTCACATCCATCTGTTATATCTCAAAACAAAAAGCAAAAACAACAGGTAAAAGTAATATAATTGAAGCTATCTTGGAAACAAGAGAAAAAATATCACCAAAATCAATTCCTGACACTTTGGAATAACCTTTTTCTACCAACTAAGCTTTCTATTCCTCCACCTTGCCTTCTGCATTCATCTTCTTCTTAAACACCCATTTGCTGCCAACGGGTTTCCTTCCAGCTGGAAACTCCACCAAATCCTAAGCCTCATTTCTGTGCAAAGATGTCATTTCATCAACCATGACCTCTTTCCAGATTTTTCCATCCTCTGCATCTACTACTTCCCTCACAGTTCTGGGATCATCATCAGTAATAGATAAAGAAAAATTTGAACAAAAATTAGATGGACTATACCTTTCTGGATGCCTTCTTTCTCGAAATGATATTCTCACAGCTATAGTTTGTGTCTCTTCATCTTCTGATTCCTCTTCTATTGTAGAGTCTGATTCTTCCTTCTTTAGCTCAAACTCCATCTTCTCAGGTTCCTTTGGTAGGAATTCATGTTTAATAACATATTTCACCTCTCTAAACACCACATCTCAGTTGTACACAACCTTTCTTGTTTCTAGGTTCCAAAGCTTATAACCTTTTAAACCATCCTTATACCCAAGAAAGATACACCTCTCAAATTTACTATCCAACTTTATTCTTTTCTCCTTTGGAACATGTACATATGAATCACATCCAAATACCCTCAGATGTGAAGAGAAGGTTTCTTACAAGTCCATACCTCTTGTTGAGTCTTTCCTTCAATGTTGATGAAGGTGATCTGTTAACCAGGTAACATACAATCTCCACCGCCTTTGCCCAGAATTCATGTCCTCACCCAACACCATTGAGCATTCTTTTTGCATTTTCCATCAATGTCATGTTCATTCTTTCTACAGCTCCATTTTGCTTAAATGTGTATTGAGTAATCTTTTGTCGTACTATACCACATTTCTTACAGAACTCTTCAAATTCCTTCTTATGAAACTCTCCACCTTTATCTGCCCTCAACCCCTGTATCTTCTTCTATGTCTGGTTTTCCACCAAAACCTTAAATTCTTTAAACCTGTCAAAGACTTCAGATTTCTTCCTAAGGAAATATATCCATGTATTCCTTAAGAAGTCATCTATAAATGATACATAGTACATAGAATTACCCAGTGATTAAACGACACAGGTCCAAACACATCACTGTGCACAAGCTCTAATATCAGTTTCGCCCTCTTAGCACCAGAGGGGAAACTCACATGGTTCTACTTCCCATATACACAATTTTCACATAATTAAAAATCCATATAGAAATTAGACATACCTTCTACCATACCATTACCATGAAGTATTTGAAGGCCCTTCTCTCCAATATGTCCAAGCCTTTGATTCCATAGCATGGTCTTTTCTCCAGAGGCCACTAGATTTTATGCTCCACTTTCAGGAACCACAGAACTTTTGCACCCATAAATAACAGTGCTACCTTGAAGCTTGTATAGATTTCCAATCCGAACTCCCTACATCAATACCAGTGCTCCATGAACCATCTTGCAGATATCTTTCTCAAACACTGTTTTTACACCTGGATCATCCAGCTTGCTTACATAAATTAGATTTCTGGAAAATGTAGGAATATGCAGAACACCTAGAAGTGTTCTAATCCTTCCACCTTGCAACTTCAACTTGACTTTTCCATGACCAATGATTCTACCCTTCTTTTCATTCCCTTAGAAGACATCACCACCATCATATTTCTCATACTCGCAGAACCACTCCCCATGGGGAGTGAAGTGAAAGGATGCACCTGAGTCAATCAACCATGCCTCGTGATCTACATGTGTACTTGAAGAAGAAGCCCACTACACACCCCCACCTTCATCTGAGGTGGTTTTTTCCTCTGCAAAAGGAGCATCATCAAATCCCTTTCCTTTCTCAGGAGCTTTAGATTTAAAGTCCATTTTGAAGTGTCCTTCCTTTCCGCATTTCCAACACACCTTTACAGGTTTTCTTGGAGATTTAGATCTCCCTCTAGATTTAGATCTCCCATACGAGGAATTTTTTTTTTTTCTATTTTGGGACCGTCCTCGTACAGACAAGGCATCACCATTCTGGCCCTCCATATTTTTCTGTTTCATCTCCTATGACGGCAAGGATGAGACTATTTCATCAAACTGCAAGGCAGTTGCATTACTACCTATTGCAACAACTAGACAATCCCACAAATCTGGTAGATAACACAACAAACTGATGCACATATATTCATATGAAATTTTAATATCAACAGATAATAACTGGCTTACTAAAATATTAAAGATGTTGAGATTCTCTGTCACTGAGTCTCCATATTTCATCCTCAGGTTATACAACACAGGAACAGTTTATTCACTAGAGACTTAGATGGTATAAAGTCCCTAACTTGTCCCATAAATCCTTCACTTAAGCTTCCCTTTATACATTCAACAATACTGAATTTGAGACACACAGTCATATTATGCTCTTTTCCTTTAGATTTAACTTCACCCAGTATTCAACTAAAATTGTTGTTGGTTTAGTACCCGGATCTACCGCGATCCACTATTATTTATCCACCAGTAGATCCTCCATCTTGAGTTTCCACAACTCAAAACTCTGACCATTAAATTTATCGATCTTTATCTTTCCACTGCTCGCCATCTTCTTTCACCACAAGAATAAATCCCATAGATCTCCCACTGAACAAGGTCTACCACAAGCCTGAGCAAAACCCCTCAGCAGCAAAGGTGTCCCCTTGAAGCCGAAATAGCTCTGATACCAAATGTAGGTTTTAACCCCGTACAAAAATTACTTGCATACGAATTCTAAAATTAGAAAATAAACAATGGCAAGAGCATAAAACATAAAATATATATACACAAAGATTTTCCCATGGATCCCAAAACTAGGACTACTAGATTGATTTTTCATTATATTCATTTCAATGTTACAATACATATATATACATGTCAAAGAATCCATAAACCCCAATCCATTAAACCTAGATTAGAACATAACCATAGTTCCCTTGACTGGATCTACAAAATACCATGGACAAAAAACTATCATGCACAAAAACATGTGTGAAATCCATGCACAAAACCATAGGTAGGTCTGCCCACCTAATATAGGGTCCAAAAAAAAAAACTTGGGGCACTATCCTAGACCCCATGCAATTGGGCTACCGCCCCCCGTGCATGGGGTAGTGGTGGAAAGAATATAACACACACCCAACAAGAAAAATGAAAGAGATTCTTGATACCCAATCCACCCCATTTTTTGGTCGAAGCAATCCTATCCTATTTGACCCATGCAAAAGTCCTGCCATCCTTTGTCACTCTCCATAAGAAACCACAACTACATTTTTGTATTTTGTTTAGGATGCCTTTGGGGATCCATGCCAAAGACATCCAGAACATAGGTGATGGGCCTCCAAATTAGACACAAATTAAGTCCCATCTAACATTTATTAGGCACATAAAGGCTATATTAAATCTCTCATTCTACACTTAATAAAAAAAGAAATAGCTTTAATATGTTCTTAGGAAGGCTTAGAGATAATCACATATTATGTGCCTAATATTATTTATTTTTACAGAATATTGAGTAAATTATGAATGAGATACTATAAGGATTTGATCCCTACTACAGGATGGACCAAGATTTGATAATAAATTAACAATATATTATGAACTTATTGAACAAATTATGGAGCTCCACTAATTGAGAAATCTAGGAATGTGTTCCCTATCATTAAATGTAGATTTCTCTTGTTGGGAACTAGATCCACTTTTTGAGGGATTTTGGAGGGGAAAATTGCCTTCTTTCAAGGAGGATTCTTTTCCGTCAATTTGTATAAGTACCAATTTGAATATTCCTCTAGGGGAATGTATTTCTTAGTCTTCTTGTGGAGAAAACTTGTTATTTAGCAGCTCCACTTTCATTTCTAGCAGGGATGTACTTGGATTGATTCAAATAATGAAGTTTGGTGCCATTTTTAGCTTCTAAAGATTGGTTTGATTAATAGGACTGTAAGTATCCTTGGGATTGTCCATCCCATGAGCCTCATAGCTCTGTTGTACAATTTATTTATTTCCTTTGAATGTATGTTTCACTTGCATCTCTTATTTATGCATTTATTATTCATGTTTTTTTTGTTGTAGGTTATATTGGTTAAATGATTGAAATGAGTTTTTTTGGATGTTATTTACAAAGTCACAAGTATATGAATCCTTATAACAACTTTGAAAAGTTATAGTCATCATTGAGCTAGTTGGATTGGTTTGCTAGTTCACAAATCTAGAATTTCTTAAAGTCCCTTAAGGCAAAATAGTAGTAATTTTCTACAATTTTTTATCACACGATAATGAGGCTCTTTTTAGTTTATTATATGTGGATTGAGTCCTAAAAAAACTTACCCCATAGCATTTTCACTTGATTAGGTTAGGCAATTTGTAGGTTAACTAGCTCACTAATTCTTGAATTTCTAGTTTTTGGAGTAGTAATTTTCTGCTATTTTTTAACACATGTTAAAAAGGGTATTTTTGAGTGATTCCACTTGCCAGATTGGAATATTAGGAAATCATACTTAATAAAAAAAATTACCCCATCTCATTCTCATTCGAATTTCTAGTCATTCAGTGAGATAAATTGGAGGACATACTAGCTGGCAAATTGGGTATTTTAGTCCTTGCAAGTATAAAAATCATAATATTTTTGTGGTGTGCAGGTACTAATGTTGATTTGTAGGGTTAGCATTTTCATCCTACACTCCTTCTACCATCATCAACCTTTTTCTCCTCACTACACAATGCGCTCAAAAATCTGCCACCGAAAGTACATTTATGGGTCATTGAAGGACACCGTGTGCATTTTTTTTGTTCAAGATGGGCCTCTGAGTAGTTCTAAGCTTGGAAAAAACCTCATAAAGCCTTCATATACCTTCATCTACCATTCCCCACTTCTATATAACCTTTTCACCCTCATAATGCTCACGGATCCAATCATGTAGCAAAACGGGGCAATCCTGTAGCATTATGTAAACTTGACCAAATTTTCTCCAAAAGCTCGGTTTTTGCATCGTAGCCTTGAATAATGTACCCTAGGCTATGTAAACATGATTTGGGAGAACCAAATACCACTCTAGACCCACCTTTCTTTCATTGCAAGTACAAATATGTAATTAGAATTAGAAGACATATTTCCACATTTGAATAACAATGAATGTTTTCTTATGAAATTACATGGATTTTGTTACTAAAGCTAAGTTTCCTTGAACACAATGATAAAAGGGTGATTCAACAATCCAAAGTAGATTAGACCTTATTCTTGAATTCATGCTTCCTTAATGTTTCAGTTACAAGCATTATTGTTGAAAAGCTTAAATTTCTTTTTTCAAAGAAACTTTCCACATTCTAAAATTAGAGTATTGACTTACATTTTTCAAGTAGACTAATGTTTCCATTTTTTAAATTATTTTAGGATTTGATTTCATAGTATTCATTTCATTGCATCATATCAACGAAATAAGGACACATTTCATGTTGCACTTATAGTGTCGACACCTCATAAGTTTGTACAAGCCTTGGGTTGATAATTTAAGTTCGTAGCCTTGGGAGTTGCAACATTCATGTGGAAATATTGGGTCTCATCACTTTTTGGTGTCATTTTTAGGGAGGTGTCAAAGCATGCATTTTTTCTTCCATATTTGATTCATTTCTTTCTACAAAAACAAAAACAAAAACAACAATAAAAATAGTATATTGCATTGCATAGCATTCTTATTCCAAAAAAATGGAAACATAAAAAAAATACTTCTCCAATGCCAAACCCCCCCATTTGATCATGTGGTGCAATAAGAACCACATCACCATCCACTTTTGCAGGTAGAAGAATAAGAGGTGGTAGATAATGTAGAAGAAATGGATCGAGATGATGACAATGAGGAAGATCCTCTTGGATTTCCCATTCAAGATACTAATATTAGTGTTCATATGAAGAAAAACCCTCCATATTTCATTCCTGACTTCCATGGTATGAGGTTAGAGGATCCAGAACACTTTCTCTTTGAATTTTAAATCCTTTTTATAGCTTATGGTTACTTATTATACACTCAAAAATTGAGATTGTTTTCAACAACAATGAAGGATAGAGTCTTAAATGGTTCATGAGTTTAGGGACTAATTCAATCAGATCATGGAATGATATGCAAAATATATTTCTAGAAAAAACATAAATATCACGATCTTAAAGAATAAATATTTAGAATGACTCAAAGAGAAGATGAGAGCCTAATAGAGAGATTCATTCATAATGTGAAGAGGGAAAATTACATCATTTAGGATTTGACACGCTAAAAACCCTATTACTTATAACAATTAGGGATGAGTGGATTGATCTCCTTGATCTCATGATTAGAGGTGATGTATACCAATTATCATTTGAAGAAATTTGTGAAATATGCAAGCGCATATCAAGAGGAAGGGCAAGAGTAAGTAAATCAAAATTGAGATTGGTAAGTGATGCTCAACTTGGATATTTGCTTGATAACATTAAAACATAAATTCCTAGCAATCTAAATGAACAAATAGATGTGTTAATAATGCAAAATGAGCAAAAAGAGGATGTTGAAATTTGTGTTATTTGTGTAGAATCACATGCTACTAAAGATTTTCCATCATTACCAAGGTTGAAGGAATTTTACCAAGGGGGAAGTGGAGAAAATCAAATACCAAGAAGATTTGTTATGTAGCTCCAAGAAGACCATGGCAGCCTAGTCAACCCATTATGATGTAAGAACCTAATTCACAATTTCAAGGCTATGCACATCCATATCAAATTAATTGGAACACACCCTTTCCTTAGAAACCTTGGCCATCTTAACCCCAAAACCAATCTTGGAAACAAGGCTAGCAAGGACCTTATGGGATAATTCCATAATATCCTCAATATGTTA
>APFE030104006.1:70599-88514 GCA_000404065.3 Pinus taeda | reverse complement strand
TGAATTAGTATTATCAAATCAATATAACTTTTTCATTTCCATATTAAGATTCATATATGCTACTTCAGTTAAGGCAAAACGTGTGTATACAAACTGTGTGTAATGCAGCAAGCGTATATCTAGTAAACTTATGATTCAATTAGTTGATCCTTAATGAGTGCATTAAAACATTATTAACAATATGAACAGTAAACAAGAGCAGTAAATAGAACAGATCATCGCACACGAGAAGCACACATGAACACCATGATGTAAGGTGGAAACCCAATGTGGGTGAAAACCACCTGCTGCAAGTCATCTCAATCCTCTTTTTAATAATAACTTATTTTTACAATAGTTATGTACTGGTGTCCAGTACATAGGCTTCTATCTGCAGAAGGCTACAACCTTCTCTCATTCTCTAGACTCTCCTGGAAGGGAGCTACAACCCCCCTAGCTCTTGTACTAGCCGATCCATTTACTAGTACGTAGGTGTCAACCTACTGAAATGCTCCAACTTTTACTCGTTTTCCAGCTGTTACTGGAAGGGAGCTACAACCCCTTAGCTCTTGTACTAGCTGATGTACTAGTACGTATGTGCCGACCTACAGAAGGCTACAACCTTCTCTTTCTTCCTCCAGGTACCACGTTTCATAAATTTTCAGACTGGATACTCATGGAACACAACATCATAATCTAAAGGCCACATTTCATCCAATTTTCATATTGGACCCATCAATATCATTGAAGCACACAATCAATCAACACTAGCATCAGCAATCTCTGAATCACCCAATACTGAATCACTGAAACCCTGTCAACAAACTGCAGTCACCATAACACAGAGCAAAACATAGAACTCTGCAACAATGTTCATATCTAACTGTATCATCAAAAATCATGCATCAGAATGCATACACTACTTGGAAGAGTCGAACCAATGTGTATACGCAACTTCACCAAAGTGAACCAGCGTATATGTCATCAATTACTTACTTATAACTTCGTTGCACTTCCTGACTTCAGACATCAGATAATTACATGTACAAGGATAATACATATGTTAGCAACCAAATCTAGTCCATAAGATCACATAAAGATAAGTTATTCTGATCCTGATCCATTATAGATCACATCCATCAATACTGAAGCAAAACATAATCAACCAATCTGAATATGAAAAATACTGACACCAGTAAATAGTCATCAGAACTCATCAACAACCAGAAACACCTATAACTTCAAAAATCATAGCTCATATAGTATATGCTACTTAGATGTTTCTAACCTGCGTATGTACGTGCTTTTATCATAGTCAATCAGCGTATATGTCTATAAATATTCATTCATGAGTTGCAACTATTTCAAACTTAAGTTATACCCAACTCAGAACATCCTAGCTCAGAACATTACATGTGTCAGTATACAGATCTAGAATAAACATGATCAAACCGTATAGAGATGATTCATTCCAAGCCTTTAGATCCCGATCTATCCTTAGATCTTATTCTCCATCAACCGTTGAGATTCCTCCTTAGCTCAGATCAAGCAAAGCATCATGAACCCATAACCTACATACTAGATCTCATACTTCATTAGATATTCAATATTTTCTCCGTGCATTTGCCTAATGATCTTCTTCTCCTTTTATAGTCTTAGGCCTTGCTCAATACCATGGTCCAAAACCATTGAGAACCAATACTAGGGACCCGATACCTAGGTTCAACACTTCGGACGCAATACCAAGGACCAAAACCATAGGTCTAAATACCACGGACAAAAAATAAGCTTTCTCACATGTACGCACTTTTTCGTGCATGAAAGTACGTGCATATGCATACACAACTTTTGATCGGTAATACCACGTATATACACGGCTTTGTATATAGTGAACCTGCATGTATAACCTACGTCTATACCCTAGTTGGTATATAGTGAACCTGCGTATATACGCGACTTGGTACATAGTGAACCTGCATGTATAATCTACGTCTATACCCTAGTTGGTATATAGTGAACCTGCGTATATACGCGACTTGGTACATAGTGAACCTGCGTATAACCTGCATATGTACGTGACTTGGTATATAGTGAACCTGCGTATATACTCTTATTTCTTCATTCTTTGTAGTCTGATCATCAACTCTTAGCTACTGACCTGTTGCACTATGATCTGTCATCTGTGTGAGTTGCCATCAAGGACAACACTTGTATCATAATGCCAACACAATATCCTCCCTACCCAACTCCATGTTATCCATACCATCCACCTCCACCACAACCACATCTATCTCAATGGTCCACTCCCATTCAAATACCTATATCACCATTTCTGAACCCAAATAATGAAGTAGCTTAGCCCACTTACAATGTTGAGGTACATTAATCCCAAACAACTCCTCTTGATTTGAATGGTATTCACCTTATATCGGGAAGAGTATTACAAAAAATAGATTCTCATGATGTCATTGAAGGACAACATTCAGAAAAAAAAAATAAGATTCAAATGAGGAGACAAAAGAATCATGGACTGCATTTGATGGAGAGAAAACATCATAATAAAACATTTATAAAATTCCATCATGTACATCAAATCCTCCATTTGTTCAAGAGAATAATCAACAAAAAGAAGATTATTTAAATGTCATGGTAGAAGAGGACACAGAAAGTGATCCAAATGTGCAAGTGAACCAAGGGCATCACAACTATATTGAAATATGGTTCCAAGCAATCATTAAGATGCAGTAACACACTCTTCTTCAACAATTCTTGATCTCATCTCAGTCAAAGCAGTTGGTCTCTCATATTCAGGTACTTGTCGAAGCATATCTTTCGATCCTACACAAAAATTTATATGTCATCTTGATGTCCACATGGATCCATTAGAAGTATTCCTATACTTGAAAGAGATTTTGTTTTATTCAAGTAGAGTAGGATAGAAAAAGAAATAATTAAAAAAAAAAATCTTAGGTGAAAATCCTCCTTTGAGGCACCTGATATTGGCTCATTGATTGAAAACCTCCATGAGGTAGTCAATGACTTGGAAAAAGGAGAAAAAATAATAAAATCCTAGGTGAAAACCTCTTTTGAGGCGCCTAGGCAGACCTACTAGTTGAAAACCTCATTGAGGAAGCTAGTAGGCCTAAAAAAATGAAAAAGAGATTATTTGCCCCAAGTATCTCTCTTTCGTGAATGCAGGTGCCCCCCGACCTATACAAGAAACAAGAACAAGTTAGCACCATGAGAAAAAGTTGATTAGAAATCTAGTCAAGGGAATTCAAAGTTAAGCTTTCACCTCCTTTTCCAGTCGCTCCAATGGGACCAAGGCCATGGAAATCCATCACCCTAGCCATTTCCAACATCCACCTATCATTCTCAATCCTTTCCCATTCATTTTCCTCGTTGTCCTGAAGTGTTACAGAAAAGTTTTGTTTTTCTACAAGATTGCCAAAATACACAGGGCATATTTTTTTTTACCATATCTCAAAAACAAAGAAACCATTGGTTGAGTTGTTTCATGGGGAGATGCATAGGGATTATTGTAACATGTTAAAGAAAATTTCAACAAATTCTTGTGCATACTTTTCAAGAAATTGCTCATCATCACCTACATCCATTTTCCATTTTTCTTGAGATTCGTGCATCCATTAGCCAATATTTTTTTATGGGGATATGCATAAGGATTATGGAAACATGCTCAGAAATTTGTAGGTGAATCTGATCTACCATTTGAGATATATTGGCTAAACAATATCTATTATAGGATTGACATGGAGTGTTACAGGATTGTGATCAACGTAGAAAAGGGTTCAGATCTTATGTTTTTCATCTAGGAACAAGAGAAGGGGTCCACTACACCCTCATCATCCATCCTCCCCACCATTTGGTCTCTCTTCCACCCAAATATCCACCTATGTCCATAAAAAATCCTTATTTTCACCCCTTATTCCATCATTTCCACCATAGTAGAGGCTTCTAATCCTTGTCCTTAGATTTATCATGAATTATAAGTGTTGTTGAAGGCTTTAGCTAAAGGATAATGTGATATTAGAAGTAATTTTGTGACTTCTATAGGAAGATAAATAGTCCTATAGCAGTCTGCACAGACCCTACAAGACCACAGTAGGAAGCCACCAATCAGTGGAAAAGATAATTTTTTTTGTCCTACCTATCTTCATTTCAATTATTTTTCTTTTCCTGCCATGACATTCACTCACCAATCCCAAATAATAAGGTTCTCCTCCCATCATTCTAATAAAAAAACACATAAAAAGGTTCTAGGCAGTATTGCAGCAGCTACCAAGCCATCCTGTAGCACCTACTACTCCATTTCTTCAAAACTCCATCGTATTGATACGTTGTGGAAAGAAATTTTGTGCACCTACAAGGTACTCTATAATTTTCTATATGATCACTTCTAACATGTGAAAAAACACAAATCTCATTCCATGATGTTAAACCAATATAATGAAGTTTTTGTGCACTTACAAGACATCATGTAGGGTGTTATAGGATCACCACCAGCATGGAAAAAACACAGTCTTGATTTCAGAGAAGAATGCACCATCATAAGAAAGAACCTGGGAACCTATAGGACCTCCTGTAGGGTGTTGTAAGATCATAATTAGAGCATAAGAAGCATGCATTTAGCAAATCAAACACAGTGATTTCTAAAGCAGTAAAGTCCTAAAGCAGAAGACCACAAATACAACACTCCAAAGTGTATTTGATCACCCAGCCAACAACAACACCTGATTTCAAGAGTGCCTACATGAAAGACAAAGGACTTGCACCATCGAAGTTTCAATCAGTAGAAAACATAAAATTATTATATTTTTCTAAAAAATTGCAAGAAGTGTAGATTTTCCTATAGATTCACAAGCTCATGTAATCTGCTAAAACAAGAGACAAGAATCTAATTCTACTTTCAACCAATGGAAGCCAATAGATCAATGAAAACAATATGAACAAGAAGAAGACAAATCAATGGCACATAACACAATAAGTTTTTCTAGGGAAATCCACTACTCAAAATCCCGCCTATATGTATTACATGAATTAGAAATATGAGTGAAGACACAAATCATGTTCTCACTAGAACAATTCTGCACAAGTATGCTCAACACTCTGCCTCACAAGCCCACTCTTAGACAACATTTAGCCAATATCCATTGCCTGCCAAGCCCCTATTTCCTTGTGCATTTCCTAGGCTGAATAGCCCATATTAATGGGAATCCAATGATTCTAAAATTGTGAAATCCAATCTAGGTCCTCTTCTTGGTTGCATGTATGATCTATACAACTCAGTAAATCGTACAACTAATATTACATTGTCCCTACACTCTAGTCTCAACTGGGTTTTTCTCAGAACTGACATGCATGTGTTTCCAATGAGAGAATCTTCATTTATCTGGAGTAGCACCTGTGATTGCACCAGTGCACTAACTGACTGTTAAACATCTACTAGTTCAACAAACAATTAGAACTAGTTTAATTATCTATAACTCAATAAATTGAGTTATATAATTACAACTCAATTTAAATTCATATTGGACCCCTAAAATTTAGGGAGAACACTTACATGACTTCCAATTTAAATTCCTAAGCTAATTAAGCCAATTAAACTTAATTAACTATTTACAAGTTGTTATGAGAATAAAATTCTATTTTAATTCTCAGTGTAAATTCAAGGACAAATTTAAAGTGGAATTTCTTGTTTCCATTTCTCACCAGGAAGCAAGGGATACAAGGAAATTACCTCTCAGAGGATGCTCAAGAACAACTTCATCTATGTCCAAAAATGACCTGCAAACACCACAAGATCAACACATCAGCTTCAAAACCACCAAAGGCGGCTTCAAGAGTCATATTAGTGGCCTCAATATGACCTGCAAAAACAAATCAAGGGTAAGGAATAGGTATGAAATCCTCTAAACCTTTCCCATGAACTTATTTTAGCTTGAAAAATGTTGGTGTATGAAGGAAATTTTTTTTTAATAGCCAAAATTAGTAGCATAGCAACTTCGGCCTTTTCTAGCAGTTAACTTCACTTTTCCACCAAGACGCCCACATGTGTGGGAAAGGAACAAGACAAAAGTGAAAAAAGAATTAAGAAAGTAGGATTTTATCAAGGAGTGCGAAGGGTTAGGTGGGGCTATCTCAGTTAACTCAAAGCACTCTGAGTTTATTTTTCATATAATGAAAAAAGAGAAAAAAAAATGAAAAAGCAATAAAAAAATAAAAAGGTGGACCCATCACCTCTTGGCATTCAAAGATTAGTTTCTACAAGATTCGGGTTGTGTGCTACATGATCAGAATGGGCTGCTACAGAATCATAACAGACTGCTACAAAATCGGAGCAGACTGCTATAAGATTGAGATAATCTGCTACAAGAAGCTAACAGAGTGCTACAAGAAGAAAAAAAATTCCCTGAACAACCACTTGAGCCTTGGGAAGCAAGGAAATATTCAAAGGAAATGGCATGGGTGCAAACAGAGATGCTACAGGAAAGAACAGATTTGCAACAGGATGAAAAAAGTGCTACATGAAGGGATAACAACAACTCAAGAGGAGGGAGAAGGTCCACAAGGACTCCAAGAGCCCACTACATAGCCTAATCTTGGATCTTATTACAAATTTATTAAAGAGGGAAGAATTATACCTACAAAGCTTGAAATTCCCCTCCTGTTTGAGTTATATAAAGAGAGAGGCAAAACTCACCGGTGGATGCAAATTGCAAAATCCAAGAAAGTAGAGGATGTGGGCCTCATGGAGGAAAAGGTGCAACAAATGGGTAAGGAATTGGTTGACTTGAGGCTAAAGGAATTAGTCGTGAAGGAGAAACTACAATTAGAAAACAAGAGCTGAGAGAGAAACTACAAGAAAAGGAGGCACAAATTTCCACCATGGAAAGTTTGTCCATGATGCCATCCAATACAGGCACCCATCCAAATCATATGCCATATTCTTCAAATAACAATGAGCTACGGAAAGGAATTTAATGAAAAGTCATCTAAAGCATAAAATAATAATTACATGGCAAGAAGATGGATAGGTTGCTTAGAGGATGACCAATAATTTCAGTAGGGGGATGCAATGGGCCTCCAAATTAAACACAAATTAAGGAGCATCTAACCTTTCTTAGCCACATAAATACTATATTAAGTATCTCCTTCTACACTTAATAATGTTTTTTTAGCTTTAATATGTTCTTAGGAAGGTTTAAAGATAATTGCATATTATGTGCCAAATATTATTTATTCTTATAGAATATTGGAGAATATTGAGTAAATTTTGAATGAGATAATATAGGGACTTTCTCCATACTACAGGTTGGACCAATATTGGATGATAAATGAACAAGATATCATAAAATTATAGAACAAATTCTGGAGCTCCACTAGTTGAGAAAATCTAGGAATGTGTTCATGTCATTAAATGAAGATTCCTCGTGTTGGGAACCATATCCACTTTTTGAGGGATTTTGGAGGGGAAAAATGTTTTCTTTCAAAGAGTATTATTTCCCATCAATTTGTATAATTACCAATTCTAATTTTCTTATAGGGGCATGTATTCCTTAGTCTTCTTGTGGAGAAAAATTGTTATTTAGTAGCTCCATTTATTTCTAGCAGGGATGTACTTGGATTTATTCAAATAATGAAGTTTGATGCCATTTTTAGCTTCTAAAGCTTGGTTTCCTTCATAAGGCTCTGAGTATCCTTGGTCTTGTCCATCCCAGGAGCCTCATAGCCATGATGTACAATTTATTTATTTCCTTTGAATGTCTTTTTACTTGCATCTTTTATTTTTGCATTTACTATTCATGTTTTCTGTTGTTGTAGGTTATATTGGTTAAATGATTGAAATGAGTTTTTTTGCAGGTTATTTATAGATTCATAAGCATGATGCATCCTTAGAATATATTTGACAATTCATATTCATCATTGAGCTACTTGGATTGGTTTACTAGTTCACAAATCTAGAATTTCTTGAAGTCTCTTGAAGCAAAATAGTAGTAATTTTATACTATTTTTAAGCACATGTTAACAAGGCTCTTTTGATTTTATTCTACTTGGATTGAGTCCTAACAACACTCAAGTTAATAAAAAAAATTACCCCATATAATTTTCACTTATTTAGGTTAGGCATTTGGTAGGTTGACTAACTCACTAATTCTTGACTTTCTAGTTTTTGGAGTAGTAATTTTCTGTTATTTTTTAGCACATGTTAAAAAGGGTATTTTTGAGTGATCTAATTTGTATTATAATCTTAGGAAATCCTACTTAGTAACAAAATTTACCCCATATCATTTCCATTATTTTTGTTGGTCATTTAGTGAGATAAATTGGAGGACATACTAGCAAGAAAATATGGTATTTTAGTCTTTGCAAGTATAAAAATCATAACCTTTTTGTGGTGTGCAGGTACTATTGTTGATTTTCAGGGTTAGAATTATCATCTTACATTCCTCATACCATCATCAACCTCTTTATCATCACTACACAACACCCTCAAAAAACTGCCACCAAAAGTACATTTCTAGGTCATTCAAGGACACTGTGTGCATTATTTTTTGTTCAAGATGGGCCTATGAGAGATTCTAAGCTTGGAAAAAACCTCATACAGCCTTCACATACCTTAATCTACCCTTCCCCACCTTTATATAACCCTTTCCACCCTCAAAATGCTCACAGAGATAATATTGTAGCAAAACAGGGCAATTATGTAACATCTTGTAGCAATCTTGTAACACTATCTAAACTTGGCCAAATTTGCTCTAAAAGCTTGATTTTTGCCTCTTATCCTTGAATAATGTCCCCCTAGGCTCTGAAACCATGACTGGGGAGGACCAAATACCACTCTAGACCCACCTTTCTTTCACTGCAAGTGCAAATATGCAATTAGAATTAGAAGACAAATTTCCACATTTGAATAAAAATGAATGTTTTCTTATGAAATGTACATGGATTATGTTACTAAAGCTAATTTTCCTTGAATATAGTGATAAGAAGGGCGATTCAGCAATGCAAAGTAGATTAGACCTGATTCTTGAATTCATGCTTCCTTAAGGTTTCAATTACAAGCATTATTGTTGAAAAGATCAGATTTCCTTTTACAAAGCAACTTTCCACATTCTGCAATTAGAGTATTGATTTACATTTTGAAATTAGAATAATGTTTCCATTTTTTCAATTAGTTTAGGCTTTGATTTCATGATATTCATTTCATTGCATCAAATCAATCAAAAAAGGATGTATTTCATGTTGCACATATAGTGTCGACAACTCTTATGTTTGTACAAACTCCGGGTTGATAATTTAAGTTGGTAGCCTTGGGAGTTTCAACATTCTTCTTGTAATACTAGGGCTCATCAATAGTGGTGGATTCTAAAATAGACTTGATTAGGAAAAGTATAACATCTCTTGATAACCACCTATGACTCCATGAGATTACCCTTTTCTAAATCCTGGAAATTAGTCACATCTAGTTAGCTTTCTTGTAGTCATTGAGCTTGAGGTGAAACCAAAAATATTTGAGTCCATCTTCAAAGGTGGTGTGCTAGAATGGGAACTGATCAAGCACATAAGATATATTATCCCAAGATCATCTTGTAGTAGATAGTGTATATTTCAGATGATTAGCATCCATTCCCGTAGCTCTACAGAATAAATTTAGGATACCTCTAAAAGAGGTAATGTCATGACGAGAGCCATTAAAAAAGATCAGGACATCATCAACAAAGAGAAGGTGTGTAAAGTTGATATTATTGGCCACTGGAGAACCAATTATATTCCCCCTCATATTTTCTTCCCTAACCATTCTACTATGACCTTACATAATCAAGAGAAAGATAAGTGGATAAAGATGACATATCTGGCACAAACACCACTCAACATGGAAGAAGTCTGAAGGAGCGTCATTAATCAATATCAAAAAGGATGTAGATATGATGCAACACATAATCCAATTGATAAAATTGATATCGAATCCCAAATTATTAAGCAACATCTGAATGTATAGCCAATTCGCCTTACCAAAATCCTTTGATAAATCAATCTTTAGAATCATACCTTGCCATTTTTTTATTTTCAAGCTATGTGATCCTTCTTGAGCAATGCCAATATCCTCATGAACTTATTTGTTATCCAAGAAGGAAAATTTCTCACTTAAGATATGTTGAGATAGAGTGGGGTGGATCCTATTGGAAATAATTTTGAAGATGATTTTGTAAATACAATTACATAACGAAATGGGTCTGAAATCGTTAAAAATTTCCAGGTCGTCAGTCTCAGGGATAAGAGAAATGAAGGTTGTATTGAATGCATTATACATTTTACCAAAAGATATGCATTCCTCCGCAACTCTAAGAAGATCAAATCCAATCAACTCATAGAAACCCAAGAAAAATTTGACCTGCCAACAATCCAGCCTAGGAATTTTATCTTTCATGAACCATTGAAGGGTCCCTTCTAGTTCACCAAATGTAATTGGTGTCCTGAGATCTATGTTATTAACTTCATCAACAAATCGGGGAAAGAGTCTAGAAATTTGTATGATTTTTGCTAAGGTATAATGTCTAGGGGCCATAAAAAGTGATATAAAATTCTGAGTTCCCATACTAGCAAGATCACTAAAATTGGATTTCTTGACACCATTATCATCTTCTAGCTACCAGATGATGTTGATGGACTTCCTACCTTTGGCATATATTATTGTAATTATTATGTATTATTATCTCCTTCATGTAGTCATATAACTCTACTATGAAGTCTCCAGGCTTCCTCTCTAGCTTCTAACAACCTTCTTCTATCTTCTTCCAACTGGATGACCCACGTTTTGGAATCAACATAATCTTAACCACCACCATTGGGTTGTTCTAATAACTCCAATTCAGATTCAATGAGTTCCAGGGCTTCCTTGTATTGTTTATTTTTATTCCTAGACCATACTGTAGTCTCTCTCTTTAGCTTTTGAATATTGTCAACGAATTTCCTGGCCATATAGAGATCACCTTTAGTGGTGCATGGACATCAAGTGTTCCTAACCAAGACTTGGAACTCCTATTTCTTCAATCAGCTTGCATTAAAAGGAGCTCTTGTCTTGTTGAAATTTTTAGACATTTCCAAAAAAATGGGATGATGATCAGATAAGCCATCCATCCCCACCCATTGTATGAAAATAAGAATGGCTTAATTCAGAGCTTATTTAACCAAAAAATGATCAAGTCTGCGGGCTATCATGGCTGCACTAACGCATCTATTACTCCAAGTGGGCGGGATCTTGGCTATGTCAATATCTACCAAATTGTATTTTTCAATCATATGAGTGAAAAAAACAGAGAGAGGGTCGACATGGGCATGTTCCCCCCGGGTCTCTAAAATACCCAAGGAAACATTAACCCCCCCCCCCAAAAAAAATCAAACTATCCACACTCATAAAGGATCAATCCATCAAATTGTTCTAGAACTCGATTCTTCTAGTACATGGCCCATATACATTAATGATCTTGAGCTCCGTACACAAATCATTCAAGAAGATATCCATGGAAATAAAGCCATCCCCACCCCAAGTATTCAAAATATTAGTGGATTTTTGATTGGCCCAAAGGACCAATCCCCTGAAGCATCCACGAGAATCAATAGAAAATAAAATCGAATCCTTAAGGATACCTTCCAATGAGTTAACAACATGTACATCATGTCCTATGTATTCCTGAAGAAAAATAATATCCAAGTTATCCGACATAATCAGATGCTTCAGAGATATATTTTTCATATTACTAGCTAAGCCCTGACAATTAAAGGAAACCCACTTCATAAGGGACCATCGTTCGGGGTATACTTTGCTCTAAGAACCCCATCAAGTGATAATTGATGATTAGTCACTATGTCTTGATTGGTCTTATGAATGGCTTTGGAGATATGTGATTGATGACCCAAAGGAATCTTGGGGATTTTAAAGGGAGAGAGGGCACCAAGCTCTTAACCGGTATCCTAATAATAGGAAACGAAATTGGGAGGAAAGGATAAGGAACACAGGTTATATTGAATACAGGCTCTGATCTTGGAGGATTCCTCCTCAGAAGGAGGGAAAGAGGGTGCGAGAGCCGGACAACACACATGAGCGTTCTCAATTTGACAAGATATAACCCCCAACCCCTAAGATATCATATGTGAACCAACAACAAAGGGAGAAGAACAAGGTAGAAAATCATTAATATGTGTTATCACCTAGATTGACCTCAGGCTAAATGGAGGCAATTTTAGGGTAACCACAAACCAAGCTTAACCTGGTAGCTAGCCCTACCAGGCTAGGAGAGGGCTCTCTCCTTATGAATCGTAATCAAGATGACTGGATCAGGAACAATATTTTATGCTAGGTATAGTAGCTCAAGGGTTTTGATTGAATTGGTTGGTATTTTTGCCAGATCAGGAGGAGCTGGGCAATTTGGGTCTGGGAAACTAAGTCAAAATTGCAGGGGATTCTATGGGGCAAGGTAGATTTGATCTTCAACACCATAAAACTTGATGGGGTGAAAGGCTAGACTGGTGAGGAGCTAAGAAGGGCCTGAGCAAATCAAGAATCCTTCCTAAACAGAAGAAAAAACATGAAATACTGGTGTTTTCCCAAGGCAGAGCATTAAAACCTAATGTATTCCACCTATTTGACTTGAAAACAACCAACCAGAAGAAATTATATGAAAGAGGCATAAATAAATAACATGAGAACATATTAACAGAAGAAGAAACACATGCTAAAGGCCATACCATAGGAATCCCATAAAAATAGTTGCAAGTTTATTAGTTTCCTACCAAAACTACTACAAAATTATAAGTTTTCAATACATGAGCATCCAGCTAAATCCAACAACCAAATGACCAAGAAAACACATAATATAGACATCTAAACTTCTCATCCTGACCTTCAAGGGTCAAATCCATGAGAAGAGGGGTTGTTTCAACCATTTCCCAACAAAGAATTGGAATATAGGTAGTCAAACAACTTGCCTCTAAAAGAGGGGAAACTGATTCATTTGCCTCAAAACCACCTCTAACTAATGAATCTACCCTCTAACATTGTTTTATCATTACATTTACATGCCATGTCATCAATTACATCAGGGAAATCATCGATGAGGAGAGAGAAATTAAATTCACAATCAAAATAGGCGAATTTTAGTTCCCTGAGCAAAATGGCCCTAAGCGCAGCGCCACTGGTCCTAAGTGCAACACCACTTTCCACCTGATTTTGGAGGCCTTACTCTTAGCCAAATTGAGCTCATGATAGCTCATTGGAAAGTTCTTCAAGTATAGTTTTTGGAACATCTAGAATTTTTGCAGGTCATTTTCCCCTTCAAAACTTGAATCTTCCAAGACTACTTCTGTGTGTCTAAAAAGAGGCAGAAAGGTCATTTTTTGGTAGTTTTTGGACTTTTTGGTGAGCCAGATCTACTCCAAAAATTCTGAAAATTTCCAGGGTGCATGTCCTCATCATTCTAAATCCAAAAATGTCAACTTTTCCTCCAATGGATGTCCCAGGAAAAAGCACAGCGCCGGTGGCGCTGTGCTTCTGGACAAATTTTTGTGTTGTGAATTTCAAAATTTCAAAAATATAAAAACTTCTCAAAATTTTCCCAAATTTGGCATGGAGCACCACCATTAAGTGCTTTGGTTGGTCAAAGAGGCTTCAGCCAACATTTTGAGTCTATCTTGCTCTTTCTTGCCCTCTAAAGCTCTCCTCAACCTAGCTTTCATCCTCTTCATTCTCATGTTGCAAATTTTGTTCCGTGTCCTGTAGTGATAGGCCATGTGCCTCATCATTTGGTTATCTCTATTGGCCCTCTGAAATAATAGATGGCGATATTGTGAAAGTTACTCCAGCCAGTGTCACTTCATAGTTATGCAAGTGAGCTGCAAAAAGTCTAGCAAGCTCATGATGAAACTGGACACTCTCCACTAGTTCACAAAATTCATAACATCTAAGGTGCCTAAAACATGAAACCGCTAGTGGATAGGCTTGCAATTCTCTTAAATTATTGGGCTCTTCTCTTATGATTTCGCCTCCCTTATGAGGCTTTCTCTGCTTCCTATGTCTCTCCACTGAACTATCACTTGTTGTCTCCTCATCATAATCAAAATCACTTCCTCTATCCATTGAACTAGCTATTTAGTTGCACAAATGTTGACAATGTAGATGGAACAATGTAAATGGGATGATGGGTATGCTCTAGGGTTTGCAAGTGAATGTATGTAGTTATAAATAGAGCATAGGCTATGAGAGTGAAGGGAGGGTTATGGAAATGAAAGATAGGTGATGAAAAGTAGATGAGCATGGAGGGAATGATGAATTAAATGGTTTAGTTATGAAGCTAGATAGTGAAATGGACCAAGTGATTAGGGTTTTAATGGAAGAGGATTAGGGTTTAATAATGAGAGTGGAGGAGAGGTCTACAACATGAAGTTTGTAATCTAAACACTGTATAAGAGCAGGTACTTACTTGCAAATACGATATTGGAGGAAATTTGAAGTTTGGATTGATGGGATGGCTATCTGATCTAAGCACAACACTCCTGCCCAGACGTGCAACACCATGCCCTAAGCGCAACACCCGTTCAAAAATACACTAGCAAAAAACTCACTACGCGCAACGCCTTGCCCTAAGCGCAGTGCCACTTTAGGATGACTTTTGACAGCCTTCCCGATGTCCAAATTGGGCATGGGATAGCTCGTTGGAAATATTTTCGAGTCTGCTTTCGAGAAAATCTTGAATTTTTCAATTTGGAGTTCATTTTCCCTACCAAAAGTACAATCAACCAATACTGGTCCAAATGTGCAGAATGAGGCTTCCAAAATGCAGAGTGTTGTTTCCGTCAATGTTTGGAGGTATTCCTAAACTCCAAATGGATCTCATGATAGCTCATTGGAAAGCGCTTTGTGTCTCATTATCATTTGACTCATCAAGCAAGTCATTTGGTCATGTTAGCTAGGAGAAATTTTGATTTCCCCAAGGTCACTCCAGAAGTGCATCAACTCTCTTGTAGCAATTATATTTCTGACATTTCGCCAAAACCATGAGACCTGTGTACAAGCTGAAGGAGTTTTTTCTTCTTGGGTCGATGATGAACAAAAAATTCTCTCACTTTTTTCAAATTCATCTTTTATTTATTAGAAAGACAGTTTGAAGAAAAATTGTCCCTTATGTGTGGTGAATGGCTTGTTCCTTGGAATGACTTCTCGACAAATCATGGAGACCTGATGTTTGATGATATGAAATGGCCTCATACGTTCTGATATCCCTTATGCCTCCTCTTCTTATATATCTCTGATCCCATAGCCAACCCTAGCTCAGTGGGAGAGGAAATTAGGGTTTAGTACTTGTTCTCTTTTGCTTTTGCAGGTGGATTTGTTCTCATGATAACCTGATTTTTTGCAATGAAAGGTGCTTGACAACATCATAAGATGTTTAGGAGTAGCTTGGAACAATATTACATATGAAAACATAAAATTACAACATTAATGGAGATAAAAACAAAATACCATGTTTTCACCTCAAAACAAGTTTTAAGGTGAGAACTACATTAGGCTTTCAAAATGATAAATTATGGCTTTTCTAATCATTATTGGCCTCCCCATGTCCTTTCTGATCATTATTGGCATGTAATTATTGGATTTGACCATGGTGGGACCCTAAAACCTAATGAGACCAAACCTTAAGACCTAATGAAATGAATTGCAAAGGGAACATGAGCCATGACTGAAATATATGGAAGAGGATCGGCAAGTATAGATCATGAGGGAAAATTGAAGTAAACCCTACCATTAGTGAATCCATGTCCTAATGGAATGCAAACTCATCAATATGGGACTCCTACTATGAAATGAAAAAGAGTAGATTTTGATCACTGACGGTAGTGTGAAACATTGACACTAACAATATGAATATGAGAAGAGGGAGAAGGGGAGGTACTCATAGAGGAGGATGTCATCACAGTGTTGTGGCAAGCTCCCATTCTGCTATCAGAACCTTTATGTACTAGCTTATCCACAAATGGGCTCTTATCAAGTATTGCATGAGGTTGGACACCCAGCATACACGAACAAGAAGTCCCAACTAAACCTCCAACATTCATCCCCTCCTGGAGGCCATCACCATGTCCAGTATCATGAGTTCGTTTTTGCAATTGAGGGCAATCCATGTAAACATGGTCAACCTCATGACAACAGTGACATTGAAATGGGACACATTCATAATCTAACTTTTGTAGATGAACAAGCCCTCTATAATGTAGTGCTAAAATGGCCACTAAAGCCTCTTTTGTGTCCATATGAACCAAAATTATAGCATATTCCTTATAACCATATTAAGATACTCTCTATCGAAATCTAAAAATTTCCCTAAATCAACTCCAATGCATTGAAAGATGTCTTCAGACCATAAATGCAGGGGAAGCCCCGACAATCTCACCCAAATAGGACCTACCACCAGTTTTTCATGCTCAGAGACAAATAGAGGCATCCATGGATTGAAATGATTAGGGGCCATTTTGATATTCTAGTAATTGGAGAGAGCCTAGGTCACCTATTCAACATTATTAAATTTGAAGGCGAACCAAACCCTAGATAAGGTGAAAACTTTAGGCAATACGACCATATCATGACTCCATATTTCTTGAGTCCATTTCCTCAGCCGAGAAGATGATTATTTCCTACCTCAAACCCGCCCCATTATAACCTTCTCAGCAGTGTCCATAATGTCGTCAAAACGAAGAACACCACCCAAAATCATAACTTTGTCCTACTCTTTAACCTTGGTGCACTTTGGAAATTTACCCTTTTTCTGTGAGGCAACTAAATTAAATTTTCCAAGGGAGGGCTCTCCTGCAGAGGAAGAATTGAGACCCATAGAAGCCCCAATATGGGCACCCCCCACTTCATCTGATTTCCTTCCAATCTGCATACTCACAGGGACACCCACATGTTTTGAAGACCCTAATCCCTGTGTGGGAACTTCAACAAAAGAAAACAAAACACCATTCAACCCACCAGAAACCCCTTGAGGCTGTGAACCATTAATTTCCCCAACATCCCCAGCGTGAGAAAGCGCTAGAGCTACAGATGAACCAGGGTAGGTCTCTGCAAGCAACAAGGGTGTAATTGATCCAAGTGGATATTGGTGGCCACCTGCTAATTCGACTTGGATCCCCTCTAGTGCTTCATGCAGTTTTTTTCAGTTTCCTTAATTATAGCACAATTTACTATTTTTAGCAGTTTTTCAGGTCCTAAACTTCTAGAGCCATTTTGAGGCCCTAAACGACGTTTTTTGGGAAATCTACCGCCAGCGATTTTTCGTGACTAAAAATTGTCTTTTCCGTCGTAGTCCTCGGAGAGATCTTTCCAATGGGCTATCATGCGCGTCAAACGGAGATAAGACGACCAATTCGCGACCCGGGAAGTTGATGTACCAACTTACCCAAAAACGGGGCCCACAATTTGGCGTTTCATCTTCCAGGGTTAGGTTTTGGAATGTGAAGGGTTTTTCCATTGTTTCTCAACAATAAATAGGCCTTCGAGCCTCATTGTAACACAGTTCAGAGGCAGGTAGCCACACATCTCTTCTCAGAGATAAGCTACCATCGCCCTAGCTGGTTTATTTCTATTTCCGGTTGTAAGCATATTTCAGTATTTTCCATTAATGAAATGAAGTATTATTTCCGCTGCATCTTTGTGTATATGGTTATCTTTGTATTTTATTGCGTTGCTGTTTAAATCTGGATTAGTGGTATCAGAGCGGTCTGCTTTTTCTCTGTTTTTCTTTGCATGTCCCCAACGAGGTCAAGATATAGGGAGTTAGGGCTTGAACTGGTTGAACCTTTGCAAGACCAGCCTCGCAAATCTCGACGGCCTCCCATGGCGGATGAGAAGAAAGACGAGGGGG